>CM046449.1:3268484-3385984 GCA_025506515.1 Flaveria trinervia
CGGTAAACATTGTTTCCAGTAAAAATAAAATTTAAAGAATTATCGGGAAAGATGTTGAAAACAAAAATTAGATTTGCTTTTTTGTTTATTTATTATTTATATTTATTTTGTTTTCTGACAAATTCCAGGATCATTTTTGTTTTATTTATTTTAATTTTGACAAAATATTGGTGTTATTTATTTTAATTTTCTGATAGAATTGGGACAATTATTTTTCGTGGCGAAATTGCAAGCAATTTTTTGTTTTCTTACAAAATTATGACGTTGTTTTAATTCTTTTTACTTTTCCATCCCCTTTCTAAAATATCATTATTAATTAACAAAATATAAGAAACACAAATAAGAAAACATAACCTCTAGGTTATAGCGACACACCAGATGCATTGAAATAAAAATTTAAAACCACAAGCTATTTCTCTTTAAAATTCACATGAATAATTGTTTGTTAAAATGTCAACAGTCAAGTTGAACAACTTCAACATCCAATGCATAAGTATTTTCGTCATATATGACCTAATTTCAGAGACAGTTTGTAAGCAATTGCTCATTAGTCATCACAAACGTTAAACACAAAACAAGTTTTCACGTGATAAACGGTAGTTAATAAATATAAGACATAACGAAGCGAATAAAAGATGAACATCAACCATACGATTAAGAAGAATACTCTTAGACGATTTTACCCCTTATGGAATTGACATATTGTCAAGTAACAACGTAAAACTTATCCGAATTAAACCACTTGTCATCCAAATGTATAAAATAAAGTGTGGTTTTGAATGTCAATACTAAAACACATATTTTGATTATGTTAATTACTCGTAATATTGTCAAACACTTTATATTGTGAAAGGAGTAACCAGCATACAAGTTGCTCACAGGTCATTAGTGATAGCTTTCTGCTAATGTCCAAAGGTTAATTAGGGCTCAAGTCATGGCGTTCAATTTCATAGGGTGCAAAAGGAATTTTCAAATGGCAATTTGAAGGCGGGCTTGCGTTATAACCACCTATTTTTAAACGACCGTTTGAGTTTGCGGTTGCATATTTAACTTACTTGGACATGTTCTAAGAATAGCAGGGGCCTTCATTGATGTAACACCGTTTATTCTTTTAAAGTTAATAAAGAAAGAATAAAGTGAAGAAAAATGAAAGTAATAAAACAAAACTCAAGTAGAGGGACTAAAAGTGTCAAAGGACAAAACCTTAAAAAAGTTGGTAAGTAAAGGTGATGGCCGCCCACTTCTTGCACATCACCTTTCTGCTTACGGATTCTAGAGAGAGAAAGTGCAGAGCCTTCGGGTTTTGAAGAAGAACAAGAAGAAATGTTCGAATTCAAGGTAAGAATTTGTGTGTTTATAATGTTCTTAACTGGTTTTATCCTCAGCTGTATGCTTATGTATGTTGTATGTGTTCAGATATGTGTTTTGGTGGGTTTCTAGACGGTTGAACTCTATTGCAAACGGGTTTTGAAGAAGTCATAACCGATGCCTACAAAGGTGAGTTCTAGAACACCCATTTTACTTGCTTTAAACTGCTTTGAGGCTGGAAATACATGTATGAACTTTTTATAAAAGTTGGGTTTTGTACCCGTATGTGTTTATGTGTGTGATTTCAAGTGGGGTTTGATTTTGGGCTATGTTTGTGTTTGATGTTATTGTGATTATGTTTCTAAGGCTTAAGATGTATGATTTAAGCTTAGAACATGTTATAGGATGATGGGGGCCGAATTATGATGTTTAAGTGTGATACAATTTGCCCATGCGCCCAACAGAAATAACTGCCTAAGTGTCTAATGCACCCAAAACCTCATGCGCCCGAATAGTACTCATGTCCCTAAAAATAGGCTGAAATTGACTAAATGTTCATACGCCTAGATAGCTCATGCGCCTAGGCACTCATGCGCCTGCATAGTGCTCATACGTCTAGAATTGCCCAGAATAGACTAAGTGTTGCTCATGCTCCCCAATAGTGCTGATGTGCCTAAAGGTTTCCCATGCACCTAAGTGTTTCTCATGCATTTGAAAGGTCATGCGTCTGCATAGTGCTCATGCACCTGCATAGTGTTCATGCACCTAAAGACTTAGATTATTTTTTGAGTTTTAGGTAAAAGTGTAAATGTAAGCTTTAACTAGGAATGTTCCCGGATGCATAGTAAGTTGACTCTTTGAAGTCAAAGGTGATGTGATGGGCATAGTATGATTGATGTATGGTTGATGCTTATGCATGATGGTATGTTGCATGATGTTATGCATGTGGATGGTGCCTTGTATGGCGATGTTTTGTATGATTATGTTCATGTTTCTGTTATGTATGTTTATCTTTCCCGTGGCTTTACGTATTATAGTTGTGAAAGAAATGATAAAGTATTATGTAACGTACAGTGAAAGATAATAAAAAGTGGAACATAATGATAGAATGCATGCATTGATGGAAGAGAAAGTAAAGAAAGGCTTGCAAGCAAAATGTACGGAGGTGCACGGCTCTAAAATGTCGTAAGCTCAACTGTGTGTGATTTAGCTAACCCTTAAGGACACACGCAGGGGTCTAGTCTTTGTGACTGACCAGTGATATAATACATGGATTATAGTGGATACTCACCTCGGTGCTGGTGCTACGCTATGTACGTTATGAAAGTCATTTATGATCTTCGGCCCAATACCCCCTTTGTGCATACGTTTGAGGTGTAGTATACAGTTGGGATCTCTGTCGCTTGCCCTAGTGCTGGTGCCAGGCTATGTGTGTTATGGAAGTCATTTATGATCTTCGGCCCAGTACCCACTGTGTACATACGTTTGTGGTATAGCTGATGACACTGATCCGGAAAGAATTACAGAGATAAAGAAAGAAAGTGAAGAATAGTAAAGAAGATAATAATAATGTTATTATCTATGTGTACGTATGATGTGTAATCATGTGCGACGGTATAGTATGATTTGAAAGAAAGTAAAGAACGGTTTTAACGAAAGTAAAGTATGTTTTAATTTAAAACTAGTACTCACTCAGCAACACTGACTTTTATGTGTTTCCAGTTGGCAGGTAAAGGTTGTTGAGGATGACATGGGGCGGCTACTTGGCTCTTATTGGATGACATCTATTTTTATAATGTTTTTGTGATGTAATACAACATGTATTTTGTAATTTGATAACGATATATTATTTTGAAAAAACTATTATAATGAAATGAAATGTTTGTGTTAATGATTCCGCTGCAATGTTCTAATGAAGTTAATATAAATATATGTTTTATGTGCGATAATTGACCAGCTGTAAGCGTCCTGAGAACGGGACCTTACAATTGAATTTTTTTGTCTTTTGTACAAAGAGTGCCAATGTGTGTTCTTTATGTTTAATTAAAAAGATACAATTTCCTGTAAGGGTCTCTTTGAAATATGTTATAAGGATTGAAATTTTATATAAACAAAACATATAACCTGAACGAAGGCCTATTTTTGCATCCGTATCAAATGCGACTTGTTTTCTATTTACAAATTTACACAATCAAGCATTGAATTTTATTTGCTAATAATACAACATACTGATTGTTATACAGTGAAATATATATTGATTTGTTTTATGCAACACCAGTTTTAGTAAATCGTGTATTACACGATTTGAATAAATAAAATATTAAATAGAATAAAAATTTATTAATTATAAAATGATATTTAGAGTTAAGATATTATTGAAATTACGTATAAAAAAAGAGTACAAATAATAAAAAACGATATCAACTTTGTAATATTTTGTATCCCAAAATAACTAAAATTTTGTTTTAAAACGACTTTTTAAATGCAATTTAAAAAACCTTCTTATTATAGCTCAAAATTTTGATAATTTTTTGTTTATAAAAAATTTACTTTTTAAAAAACCAATTTTAAAAAAGGTTGATGTTTTTATAAGAATTATTATATTATTTAAGTTTGTTTCCTTAGAAAATTAATAAAAAGATCTTTTTTTAATTTATTAAAAAACAATTATAGTCTAAAAATAATTAAATAATATTATACTAATTAATGTGATTATTAATAAGAGAAAGAATGGAAAATTTTCTGATGAGAAAAATATGTTGGTAATACATGTTATTTCTAGTTACTCTTTTATTAGATTAAAAAGATGTTTTATTTAAATTTTTATTCTTTACTTTTATAAAAAAAATGTATTTTGTCCCAACCATCAGATGGTATGCCAAATATGCTATTCTTGAACCAAAATTATAAGTAGTGTCAAAGGACAACCGTAAAACTGAGAGTAAAAAGTTATTTGACGTATGTTTGATTTACATTAAATCAAGAATATAAAGATACATACACAATAAGTTTAGCCGATAATTAAGCAACTACACAAGGCAATATAATAATAAGATTTTACTTATTCTTTTGTTCTAATCTTTATATACAATAAATTGTAAGGCCGCGTTCCCAGGACGCTTACAGCTGTCCAATTATCGCAAATAAACATACATTTTCGTTAACTTAAATAAAATGTTGCAGCGGAAATATCAAAAATAATCTTTCATTTCGAAATAAATACTTTTCCAAGTTAATACAACATTCGTTATAAAACACCGTTTGTTCGCATTACAATGCAAAAACATCAAACAAAAGAATGTCATTCAAAAAGAGCCGAGTAGCCGCCCCGCGCCATCCTCAGCAACATTACTTGCCAACTGGAAACACATAAAAGTCAGCGTTACCGAGTAAATTCTAGTTTAAAATAAAACATACTTTATCTTTTGTTAAAACCGTACTTTCAAATCATACTATACTTTTGTACATGATCACGCATCGTACATACACATAGATAATATCATTATTATCTTCATCATTCGTTCGTTAACTTTCTTTCATTCATCGTACTTCATTATCATTCATGTAACACCCAGTTATTTAAAAAAAAAGACATGAGATGAAGAATAAATGAAAGAAAAGTAATAAAGTCCAAGTGGAAGGACTAAAAGTGTCCAAAAGGACAAATCTTTCAAAAGTTGGTGTAAAGGTGGGCATGGCCGCCCACCCTCACTTTACATCACCATTTTCTTCGGTTTAGAGAGAGAGAGTAGAGGAACTCTCGGGTGAAGAAAAAGAAGAAGAAGAGAAGTCGAATTCAAGGTAAGAATTCGTGGTTTTTAAATGTTTATGACAAGTTTTATCCCGGTTATATGCTTATGTGCTTATGTATTGTGTATGTGCTCGTGTGTGTGTGTTTTGTGTTGTTTTTAGGTGTTTGAACTCATTACAAGCGGGTTAGAAAGGAAGAAACACCCAAGTTGCATTAGGTAAGTTCTAGACCCCGGTTTTTACTTGTTTTAAACTATCATTGGGGCTGAAAATGTATTACAACTATTTTCAAAGCTTATTTATGTTTACCAGTATGTAATGTGCATGTTGCATGTTGATTCTTGAATGCTTATAGGTTATTCCTGTTTAGAATAGCCATGTTAAGCTTAGAACAGATGGGTTCGATGATTGGGTTTAAAAACATACTAGAAACATATTACACAGGAGGTCCATGCGCCTAGATAAGGCTCATGCGCCTGAAAATGCCATAGAAAGATTTAAGTGTAATCCAAGCGCCTAAACAGTAACCCATGTGCCTAAGATTACCTTAAAAATATTTAAGTATAGCACATGCACCTGAACAGTGGTCCATGCGCCTAGAAATATTAGTCGGGCGACTAAGTGTAGGGCCATGCGCCCTAATAGTGCCCATGTGCCCTAATAGTGCCCATGCGCCCAAGTGACTCATGCGCCTAAGTGTTCATGCGCCCCACTAGTGCCCATGTGCCTTATAGTTCATGCGCCTAAGTGATAAAAATATTAAGTGTTGGCTGATGCGCCTACATAGTGATAAAACGCCCAAACAGGGCTCATGCGCCCAAATAGTGTCAAAGCGCCTAAGCACTTAGAATTTTTACAGAATTTTCTGGGACTCTGTGCTTTTAGGGTTTTGACCGAGGGTTGACTGGGGCTTATTTATGATGATGTTTCATGCATGGTTATGATTGTTCCTTATTATTATTGCTATTATTATTATTACTTATAGTGTGTGACCTTATGTGGTATGTTTATTATCGTAACATAAAGTATATCGTAATAATAAAGTGAAAGAGCAATAAAGAAAAGAAGAGGAAGATTAATGAAAATGTTAACAAGTCTTGCAAGCTTACAGGAGGTACACGACCATGTTGTCGTTAGCTCAACTGTGCTGTGGGTTAGCTACCCTATTATGCACACAGGGCCAATCAATTGAGATTGGCAGGACCTTTGTAGCGTGTCCTGGGTGATTGGCTTGGCCTTGTACACAGTACACTAAACCCTTTCGAGGGATACAGTTGACCCTTTCGAGGGATATAGTTGACCCTTTCGAGGGATACAATTGACCCTTTCGAGGGATATAGTTGACCCTTTCGAGGGATATAGATGGCCCATCACCTGTTTTTCCATTGCGCATACAGTTGGGGTATTGCTCACTGGTCCATACAGAAAGTGAAAATAAAGATAAAAGTTTACAGAATATACAAGGCATACAGTAAAAAGAACAAACAGTATTTGTTCATATAGTTAATGCGTGCTCGCATATACAGTACAGAGTTGTATTTTACAGAAAAGAGTATTTCCATATACAACATATAAAAGTATTTTATTACTTTTAAAACTAGAACTCACTTTGCAACGCTGAATTTTATACATTTTTAGTTGGCAGGTAATTATTGCTGAGGATGGCACGAGGGTGAAGCTACTCGGCAGGGAACGACTGTCATCCATTCGTATTCTATGTTGCTGTTGTTTTGTAATGCGTTAAAATAATTTTTTTTGTAAACCGTAAATGATGATGTATTGCTTAACAATAATGTTATAAACGAAATCTATGGTTTTTGATAAATCATTTCCACTTCTTAAGTTTGTATAATTATAATGTTTAATGTTTTAGCTGCTATGATTGACCAACTGTGAGGTCTCCAGGAACGAGCCTTACAATTCACTTTCATTACTTTCATTATCATTCATTCATACTTTCTTACTTCATTCGTACGTTCATTACATTCGATGACATGTACAATACCCTAAACATTGTGGAAGAAGCTGGTTACTGGGCCTGAGGTCTTTTATAGACCTCGAACATTGTGCACGAAGCTGACTCCAGTTCCTAGGGTAAGTACATTCACCACTTATCTTTTCTCTTTCATTACGGATCAATGCCATATGCTATGCCCCGAACATTGTTCACGAAGCTGGTTACCGGGCCTGAGGTCTTTCGTAGACCTCAAACATTATGCGCAAAGCTGACTCCAGTACCTAGGGCAAACGGCAAGGATCCCATACATATGGTCAAACACAAGGATTGAACCCTAGTGTTCATCCTTCTAGGGTAGCTAACCCGCACATAGTTAAGCTAACACCCTTCATTGGGTGTGAACCTACATACATTTGCTTGCAAGCCTTTCTTACTTTCATTCATTCATTAATGCATGCATTCTTTCATTACGTTCCTCTTTTCATTATGTTTCACTTTACGTTACATAATACTTTTCATTTCATTCATTACATTCAACGTAAAGCCACCGAAAAAATCATACATAATAAGGAACATCAACATGATCATACAACATCACCATACAAGGCACATCATACAAACATAACATACATCATACATACCATCATGCATAAGCATCAATCATACATTGTCATACATTGCCCATCACAATGTACTAACCACATCAATGTTCTATGTGTCTTGGGCATAAAGAATCCAACAATCTCCCACTTGCACAAGATTCATAGAAGATTGATGCAAGCAGTAAATACCGCCTAAAAATGGTTTACTACCCTTAATACGCATGACTAAAGCCATTCAATAACATCATCCACTTCAAGTATCCAACTTGAAATAATTTAGATGAATCAATCATTTATCCTTTTGTTACATATGTCATGTCAAATCCAAGGACACAGAATGATCATTTCTTGTTGATTTAACTTATTCAGGCCTTAGATATCTTGCTCTCAAAGAATAAGAGGAACAAATTCCATCTTGAATACATACGTTTCTCACAAACACTTCGTGTCACGTGTGAACATAGCCTTACGTACTGTCCATTATTTCAGGGCAGTGAAGAACTAGCTCAAGGTATAGCACTTGGTGAATATCAAAACCTAATATGTATCTCAGGTCTAAGGATACCAAATGATATTCTCCTTTTTTCAAATTTACTTATGATCAATCTAGAAGATTCCATGTAGTAAAATTTGAGATGCGGGTCAGTCCAATATTTTTATCCCACAAATATCTATGAACTTTGACAACAACCAATTGCTCTATATTCATTCCTTATGAATATCCACCAATCCAAATTCATAATAATCTTACCCTCATACTTGTTCCCACAAGTATGAACGACTATGGACATTTAGAGTAAACAATTTACCCATGGATTAAACATGCTAAATTGGAACATTTATTGAAATATTATAACCATATAATTTATTCAAGTAGTAAGGGAGTTCCAAATATCCAAATACAAAATCACAGATCAAATCCAATCACTAGAATATTGAAGTCCCATGGCACAGGTATGACTTTCATGCTTTACATTTTCTAGGAGCTTCGTAAGAGGACCCACAATATTTTGATCTGTGTGAACTTTGCGAATACATATCTTTCTTTCTCAACTTCATCTCGTATGTAGTTGAATCTCCACTCAATGTGCTTAGTCTTTTGATGAGCACGAGGTTCCTTGATTTGAGCAATTGCACCCTCGTTATCACAAAAGATCTCTAGGGGGTCCTGAACGGAAGGGACAACCCCTAGATCGGCAATGAATTTCTTCAACCATGCAGCTTCTTGAGCTGCCAATGAGGCGGCGACGTATTCAGATTCTGTAGTTGATAAAGCCACCACATCTTGTTTAGAGCTCTTCCAAGAGATAGCTCCTCCATTCAGAATGAAAATGTATCCTGATTGTGATCAAGAATCATCACGATCGGTTTGGAAACTCGCATCCGTGTAACCTTTTACATCGAGTTCCTCATAACCAGATCCATAGATTAAAACATATCTTTATCCTCCTTAGGTACTTAAGTATGTTCTTAACAGCCATCCAATGACTGCTTCTAGGATTTTGCTGGTAACAGCATGTCATGCTTAAGGCGCATGAAATGTCCGGCCGAGTGCATGTCATTGCATACATGAGGGATCCAATAGTAGATGCGTATGGGATTCCCTTCATTTTATCTTGCTCATCCTTTGAGCTTGGACATTGAGTCGTGCTCAATATTGTTCCTCTTTGAATAGGTACCGTACCTTTCTTAGAGTTCTCCATCTTGAACCTTTTCAAGATCTTATCAATGTATGCACTTTGATTTAAACCAATCAACCGCCTTGATCTATCCCTATAGATCTTTATTCCCAGAATATAGGCAGCCTCACCAAGATCCTTGACAGAAAAACAACTTCCAAGCCAGGTTTTTACACCTTCCAAGGTTGGAATGTCATTTCCAAATAGTAGTATGTCATCAATATACAATACTAGGAAAGTGATGATGCTCCCACTAGCTTTCTTATATACACAAGCTTCATCAGCATTCATGATGAATCCAAATTTAATTACTTGTTCATCAAAACGGTGATTCCAACTTCTCGATGCTTGTTTCAATCCATAGATTGATTTCTTTAACTTGCATACTTTGTTAGGATGTTTTGGATCGACAAAACCTTCAGGCTGAACCATATAGACATCTTCCTCAAGATATCCATTTAGGAAAGCGGTTTTGACATCCATTTGCCAAATCTCATAATCATAATGAGCAGCTATGGAAAACAATATCCTAATAGATTTTAGCATCGCAACAGGTGAGAAAGTTTGATCATAGTCAACCCCTTGAGTTTGAGTGAAACCCTTTGCTACAAGTCTAGCTTTATAAATATCCAAGTTTCCATGCATATCGGTTTTCTTCTTGAAAACCCACTTACTTCCAACTACTTTGGAGTTAAGAGGTGGTACAACCAAGTCCCATACTTGATTGTCATACATGGACTGCATCTCAACGTTCATGGCCTCAAGCCATTTGTCACAATCCGAATTGGACAACCCATCATGGTATGTGATTGGTTCATCGGAATCTATAACATAGCATCCATCAGTGAAAAATCCATATCTTTCAGGTGGATTACTAGTTCTACCAGATCTGCGAACGGTTTTCTGTGTATTGATCAACCATTTAATCACTTTCAACATCCTCATGTTAATAGCTAGTGTCAACCAAACGTGTATCGGGTTGCGATTCTTGATCCTCTTCAAGATCCACAGTTCTACTACCAGTTCCTTCCATAAGGAACTTGGTTTCCAAGAACTCACCCTTTTTGGCAACAAACTCCTTTTGTTGTATTGGATCATAGAAATAATATCCCATAGAATCTCTTGGATATCCAATAAAGATACATTTAGTGGAACGACTTTCTAACTTGTTCGAGGTGGGAGTCTTCACATAAGCCTCACACCCCCACACCCTCAAATATGAAAATGATGGAACCCTTCCATGCCATATTTTATAAGGTGTCCTTTCCACTTTCTTGGTTGGGGCCATATTCAAAATACGGACCGCAGAGAGCAGAGCAAAACCCCAAAATGACAGAGGTAATGAGCTTCTAGCCATCATAGATCGAACCATATCCAATGGAGTTCGATTTCTTCGCTCGGACACACCATTATGTTGTGGTGTTCCCGGTGGAGATAGTTGTGAGACGATCCCACAACTCCTAAGATGGTCCCTAAAGCATCATTCAGATATTCACCTCCTCTATCGGTGCGGAGAATTTTAATTGACTTATTGAGTTGATTCTGTACTTCATTTTGAAAGATCTTGAACATTTCAAGAGCTTCATCTGTGTGTCTTAACAAGTACACATACCGATATCGACTTTAGTCGTCAGTAAAGGTAATGAAGTATCTTTCATTGTACCTTGTCATAGGTTTAAAAGGACCACATACATCCGAATGTATGATACCGAATAAATCCTTTGCCCTTTTGGCTTTGCCACTAAAAGGTGCCTTGGTCATTTTACCTTGTAAACAAGACTCACATACATCAAATGAATCACATTCATTTGTTTTTAAAAGACCATTCTTTTGTAGTGTTTGTATTCTTTTCTTATTTATATGACCAAGACGGCAATGCCAAAGATAACTGTCACTCAAATCCGATTTGAGTTTCTTGGTACTAGTTTGGTACAATAAGCTATCATTCAATGTATTTTCACGAACCAAATCATAGATACCATTGATGGATATAGGTAAGTAAAACATGTCATTCAAAGTAACATGGATTTCATTTCCAATAAATGATAATACATATCCAAAATGTTTTAATAGGGCTACGGAAATAATGTTCCTAGTCAAACTAGGAGCATACAAAACATTGTACAAAATTACTTCCAAACCATGTGGAAGTTTCAAGATGTAGTCACCACGGGCTTCAACTTGAACTTTAGCCCCATTGCCATGTAGAGGCTAACATCCCCTTTGTTGAAGTTGCTACTTCTTTTGAACCCCTGCAACAACTTGCAAATGTGAGTTCCACATCCGGTATCTAATACCCATGTGTTAGAGGATATTAAGTTTAAATCAATATGGATCATGTATATAGTACCTGAGGTATGCCCGACATCCCTCTTTGCTTTCAACTCTTGGAGATGGACAGGACAATTTCTTGCCCAATGTCCAATCTCCCCACACTTGAAGCATGGGTCATTAGAAGCAACCTTTTGCCTCTTCTCCTGTGCTTTGGGTGGCACCCTTGCCACCCCATTCCCTTTTCCCATTACGGGTCCCTTACCCTTTGCAACTCTTGCCTTGGGTGCAGGATGAGGCCTTTTCTTGTTCCTACCTTCATTAATGGTGAGAACGGGTAAAACCCTTTTACCCATGGCCGCCTCGGCCGTTTTGAGCATAGAGTGAAGCTCACCAATGCTTTTGTCCCAAGCATTCATGTTGTAGTTCAACACGAACATCTCGAACCTTTTGGTAAGGCCATTGAGGATCAAATCCGTGGTCAATTCCTTTGAGACGGGACAATTTAGCCTTTCAAGGCGGTCAATGTGACTTTTCATCTTAAGTACATAAGATGAAACTGATTGGTTGTCGTCCATACGACATGCATGGAGCGCTCGAACCGTTTCGAAGCGCTCAACCCTCGCTTGCTGTTGGAACGTTTCCTTTAGTTGGGTTATCATGTCATAAGCTCCGTGATGCTCATACTCCTTTTGGAGATCCGAAGTCATGCTTGCCAACATAAGGAAAGACACTTGGACAGAGTCCTCAATGTACTTTATCCAATCGTTATAGGCCGCCACATTATCCTCACTAGGTTGATCGAGGACAGGGTCGTCTAAAACATATGATCATTTCTCTTGCTTGAGAACGATTCCAAGTTTCGATACCAATCGATAAAATTGTTATGATTTAGACGTTCCTTGTGAAGATTGGGCGGACGTGGATGAATTATCATGAGTATCATAATTATTGGTGGCCATCTACAAAATTTAACAAAGATCAATTTTAGTATTTTTGATATTTTTATTTTAATAATTAATACTTTTTAAGGTCATTTTCATATTAAAATCTAGAACCCAACATTACATTTAAATAGTGGTTAGGTGACCTTTATCCCACGATTTAAATTAATAAGCTGGTCAACGATTGACGATTGCAACCATTTGCAACTTCTAGAGGTATGGGATCGACTTGAAACATTATATGTAAAGTCAGCATGTTAATCCCATCAACACCATTTGGAAAGCATATCGTAGGTGATCCATTTGACATGGTTTCCAAATCAAGACACCCTACTTACACACACGTGTGAGTTTGCCAAAATAAGCGGTTAGGTTACCTTTATCCCACGAATATGGCATTCTCACCTCAAGTCACAAGTTCCCTCAAAATGGTTAGTGACCTTTATCCCACTAAGAGTCCTGAGTGACTCAAGTGTTGTGTAAAAGGACGGTGTTGATCTTATTTTTTAAATATTTAGAAATTTTATAATTCTAGTTTAGAAAACTCTATGTATTTATATTTGCATGCTTTTAAATACAAGATACCCTATGGTACATTGATTAAAACCCCTTTTAATCTTTAAAATCATTAAACAATTTTAATAACCTCTGATTACCTTTTAATGATTAGGACCATTTAGATAGTTTGTTATGATCATTGAAAGGATTGTTAAGCAAACATCATATATAAGCAATCAACCACAATACCATAACCAAAACAACCATGAATCAACCAAATGTTAGTGCATAACCATAGCATCTAAAGTGGCCACACTTGTTTGCCATCACAAGTGTGGACCATAAGACATTCCTAAGGGACAAAAAACACAACACAAAAGGCTTCCATGAACCTCCCACTTAAAACCGCATCCAGATGCTCCATGTTTCTTGTGTCTTTCCTTTGTGCTTCTAACGCGTACATCTTCATATTACAAGATATTATATCCTAATACAAGATTTCTAGCAATTTGAAAAGTACCTAATCTATTTATTACATCCCAATAATAAATAAATACACTTTAAACAAAGCCCAAATAAATGATTATGCATCCCAATTGAATGAATAAAAAACAACCATTACAATCATCCAAATAACACAAGGTCTAGGGCTAGGTTATGCACCATAATGAACAATGATCATATCATCCAAAACAACAATGAATCCCCACTAAAAACCATGAAATTTCAGCCAACACAAACTGAAATTTCGGGTTTTATCTTGTCCAAACAACAAACAATACATCTTACATGTCTTTTAAAGTTTAATCACAAGCATGTGTGATATAACTTTGAAAGTTTGGGGATTCATAATACATGAGCATAGCAGCCCCTAAAGGGGTTTAAAAGTCCCATAAAACGAATTTTTCAAGGACAAAACAAGCTAGCTATCCACATAACCGGCTCTAGATGCCAATGTTGGGGTTGTTAGAACATTATACATAGTTTAACCATTTAAACTTTGTGAAAACGCAGCGGAAACAACCTTTAAAACATAGTTTATAAACTGAAAATATCGGTTTCAAATTGATATTATAAAGTAACAAACAAACCCAAGAACAAAGGACCTTTTATATGTGACTAAGACTATCTATGTAAACACAAAACATATATTATGGACAGCCATAAAGAGCCTGCCATAAACTACCTTTCAACAGCAAAAGAATGGATGTGGAGGATGATGTGGACAAGAAAAATGACCATGGCACCAAAAGAAGGTCCTCTCAAGCTTGCATACCCACAAGTGTGATGCAAACACCTCTTGATGCTAGGATTTTACACCAAAAACGACCACAAGTGCTGCTAAAAACCCTTATTTTCAGCCTTCAATCTCTTCAACAAGAGAGAGAAAAATGGCCCTTTTGCATGTAAGAGAGAGAAGAAGATGGAGTGAGTCTCTTCTCAAGTGTTTAGTTCCAAGGCATTAAAAGAAAACAAAAGGAGACCCACCCACAAAAGGGGCGGCCGAACTCCTTTTTATTTTGGGTTTTCTCCCCCAAAACTAAAACACCCAATATAACGTATTACCAAGTCACTAATTTGAGTTATATATATAATTAACCTTTTAATTGTATAACTCAAACACACTCCATTATTATTTGATGTTATTTAAGTAACCTAAATAACATTACAAACAATATCTATGAACAAAATATCCATATAAATTGTTCAATCTCATATGCAACTTATTTAGAAAACCCATTTTCTAAATTGGTGTATTTATTTAATTGTATGATCATATCATCAATTAAATATTATTTGGTGTTTACTAAGCTTGTTATTGGGTATGACCCGACTTGGATCATAACATACTAACCACATCAATGTTCTATGTGTCTTGGGCATAAAGAATCCAGCACACTATGAAGGTGCATGGCCTTTCGGCGCTTGAGGAACACTTAGGCGCATGAGAAACTTTCAGGCGCATCAGCACTATTGGGGGTGCATGAGCAACACTTAGTCTATTCTAGGCGCATGAGCACTATGCAAGCACATGAGTGCCTAGGCGTATGAACCATCTGGCCGTATGAACACTTAGTCAATTTCAGCCTATTTATAGGCGCATGAGTACTATTCGGGCGCATGGGAACACTTAGGAAGTTATTTTAGTTTGGGCGTATGAGCTCCTATTTAGGGGCATGTGCAGTCTATAATACACTTAACATCATCATTCAGTCCCCAATCATTTTCAAACTTGTTCTAAGCTTAAATCATGCATTCTAAGCCTTATAAACATATTCATAACATCATGAAACATAAACATAGCCCAAAATCAATCCCCACCCGCAATATACACACATACAAACATACGGGTATAAACCCAACTTTTATAAAAATGTTCATACATGCGTTTCCAGCCCCAAAGCAATTTAAAACAAGTAAAAACGGGGTTCTAGAACTCACCTTAGCTGCCTTTGGTTATGACTTCTTCAAAACCTGTTTGCAAGCTGAGTTCAACCACCTAGAAACCACTAAAAACATACCCGAGCACAAACAAACATGCAGAAGCACACACCCGAGGATAAAACCAGTTAAGAACATCTTAAACACATAAATTCTTACCTTGAATTCTTACCTTGAATTCAATATTCAAAATACTCGAGAGTTTCAGCTCTCTTTCTTTCTCTCTCTCTCTCTCAAAAATTCAAATGATACAAGGTGTGTAGGAGGTGATGGGCGGCCATCACCTTTTACTCACTAACTTTTCTAACTTTTTGGTCCTTTTTACACTTTTTACCCTTCTACTTGGGTAAAAATATCTTTTCTTTCTTTTTCTTCCCTTATTCTTATTTCCTTGGCTCTTATAAATAACCGGGTGGTACAAGTCCACCCCCTTATATAAGTTTCATCCCCGAAACCTGTTATTCCTCAACAATCGTGGGTAATGCTGTCTAATATCTTCGTCAGTCTCCCATGTAGACTCAAATCCTTTTCTGTGCTTCCACTGTACTCGCATAAGAGGAACCACTTTAATCCTCAACCTCTTCTCTTTACGATCAATGATCGCCACTGGTTGCTCCGCAAAATTGAGCCATTCATCTACCTCGATATCTTCTAGTGGTATAATTAAAACTTCGTCTGCTAAACACTTTCTGAGATGAGATACATGGAATGTCGGGTGAATTCCATTTAACTCATCTGGTAACTCCAATCTATAGGCCACCTCTCCAACTCGATCAATGATTCAGAAAGGCCTTATGTACCTTGGGCTCAACTTGCCCTGCTTTCTGAACTGAATGATACCCTTCCAAGGTGAGACTTTCAACATAACTCTATCACCCACCTGGAAGTCAATCGGTGTACGTCTCTTATCGGCATACGACTTTTGCCAATCTTTAGCTGCCTTCATCAAGGCTTTGATCATTTCTAGCTTCTCAGTCGTAGCCTCGACCACTTTGAAGCTCCATAACTCTTTATGGCCGATATCACCCCAACAAACGGGTGTCCTACATCTCCTACCATATAGCATCTCTTAAGGAGGCATACCAATACTGGCATGATACTCTTGTTATATGAGAACTCAGCTAACGGTAGGTGGTCATCCCAACTTCTTCCAAAATCATGATGCATGCCCGCAGCATATTCTCCCGTGTCTGAATGGTCCTTTCTGACTGACCATCTGTCTGGGGATAATAAGTAGTGCTAATATGTAACCTCGTCCCCATCACATCGTGGAATTTCTTCCAAAATTTAGATGTAAACCGGGTGTCACGATCAGACACAATAGACACCAGCACACCATGACGAGTTACTATCTCCTTGATGAACATATCCGCCAACCTCTCGGATGAATATGTCTCGCAGATTGGTAGGAAGTGAGCACTCTTCGTCAAGCGGTCAACTATCACCCATATGGCATCATAACCTCGCGCAGTACGTGGCAGCTTTGTAATAAAGTCCATGGTGATATGTTCCCACTTCCACTCAGGTATATCCAATGGTTGGATCTTTCCATATGGCTTTTGGTGCTGGGCCTTCACTTGTAAACATGTAAGGCATTTACTCACATACTCCGCAACATCACGCTTCATACCCGACGACCAATAATCTTTCTTCATGTCTTGTTACATCTTCGTAGCACCGGGCTGAATAGAGTACCGAGTCTTATGAGCCTTATCCATAATCTTCACGCGTGGATCCCCAAAACGGGGAATCCACATCCGCCAAATAGAGTCCTAACAACGAGTGTATTTTCACCTAATTCCGCGACCAGGCCTCTCATTCTTTCAGAGTTAAGATGATCTTCTTTCAATGCCTTATCTTGAAACTCCTTGACTTGCTTCATCACATCAGGGGTCATTATCAACTGATAAGCCTTCACTGGAATCAGCTCTTGTCTCTCTTTTCGACTAAGGGCATCCGCCACCACGTTGGCTTTGCCAAGATGGTAATGGATCTTTTAATCATAGTCCTTTATACGCTACAACCATCTCCTCTGCCTCATGTTCAAATCTTTTTGCTCAAAGAAATACTTCAAGCTCTTATGGTCGGTGAATATGGTGCACTTCGTCCTATACAGGTAGTGCCTCCAAGTCTTCAACGTGAAAACCACCGTTGCTAGCTCCTAGTCAAGGGTAGGATAGTTAACCTCATGAACCTTCAACTTTCAGGATGCATAGGCTATAACCTTTCCTCTTTGCATCAACACACATCCCAACCCCGAGTAGGAATCATTAGAATAAACCACCAGATCTTCACTTCCATTGGGTAACGACAAGACAGGAGATTGAGTCAATCTCGCCTTTAACTCCTCAAAAGCCTTCTCTTGAGCTTGTGCCCATACAAAATTTAGATCCTTACGGGTTAACTTAGTCAGTGGAGAAGTGATCTTGGAGAAGTCTTGAATGAAACTTCTGTAATAGCCTGCCAAACCCAAGAAGCTATGAATCTTGGATGGCGACTTCGGAGACTTCCATTGCATCACCATCTCCACCTTTGCCGGGTCCACCATAATCCCCTTGGGATTCACTACATGACCCAAGAACTGAACCTCGCACAACCAGAATACGCACTCGGAGAACTTGGCATACAACTTCTCTCTTCTCAACATCTCCAACACCTCTCAAATGTGGCCGGTATGCTCATTCTCGCTCTTTGAATAAATCAGGATATCAACAATAAACACAATTACTAATTTATCCAACATCGGCCGACACACTCGATTCATCAAATCCATAAAATCAGCTAGGGCATTGGTCAAACCGAATGACATAACGAGAAACTCATAGTGTCCATAACGCGTATGAAAAGCTGTTTTAGGAATATCCTTCTCCTTCACCTTCAACTAATGGTAGCCAGATCGAAGGTCTATCCTTGAGAACCAACTGGCTCCATGGAGCTGATCAAACATATCATCAATTCTCGGTAAGGAGTACCGATTCTTCACTGTCAGCTTATTCAACTTACGGTAGTCTATACACATCCTCATGCTACCGTCTTTCTTCTTCACGAACAAGATTGGAGCACCCCAAGGAGAGATACTCGGTCTAACCCTTGTGAAGCAGCTCTTGCAATTACTCCATCAACTCTTTCATCTCAGTCGGAGCCAACCGATACGGTGCCTTATCAACAGGTTGGGTACCCGGTATCAAGTCAATATGGAACTCGATCTCGCGGTCAGGTGGTACTCCTAGTAAATCATGGGGAAACACATCCGAAAAGTCACACACCACTGGTACATTGGTCAGCTGTGGTGTTGGCGTGTCCGTATCCTTTACGTAGGCCAAGTAGGCACTACATCCACGCCTCATGCACTTTCCTGCCACTGCCATCGAAATCACTTTCGGGATCGTAGTGACTTGATCACCATAAACTGTCACCAAACTCCCGTTAGGTGTTGTCAATTGAATCATCTTCTTGAAACACATAATGTTCGCCACGTAGTCTAACAGGAAACTTGTGACCTTCTAGTTCTACGTCACAACCTTCTATCATCTCAGAGATCCTAGTAGAGTTTCCTATGGTTGTTTCTACATCAAAGGGCGCATCTATATTCTTGCTACTAACAAGTAATTTGGCACAGAAAGCAACAGAAATAAAACTCTTACTAGCACTAGAATCAAATAACACAGAGGCTAAAGTTTGGTTTACTAGAAACGTACCTGACACAACATCAGGGTCCGTCCTAGCCTCCTCCTGCGTCATCGTGAACGATCTGGCACTCGCCCTTTCTCCTTCTCCTCTAGGCTTCTTCACTCCCAAACCTTCAGCCCTCGACTTCTTGTAGTCCCTACTCATGTGACCCTCCCCACCACAGTTAAAACATCTCCCCGCTTTGCACTCTTGTGCCATATGACCTGGCTTTCCACACTTGAAGCACACGCTCAATCCACATCTACACTTACCAGTGTGCTCCTTTCCACACTTGCCACACCTCTTCATCCCCGCACCAGATGTGACCATATGTCGATCATCCACCCGTGCACCTTTATTGCTTGGAGTGGCCCCTGCCACGTCCAATCCACTTCCCATTCCAGTTCCGATAACCACCACCTTTCTTGCTGCCTTCACCCACCACCTCAGTCCTTTCATCATACAACCTCCCGGCCAAATCAACCGCCGACCTAAACGTGCTCGTCGGGCAGCGATCATGTGCCTATTAATGTCCCCTGGCAATCCCTGAATATATCTCTTGATCTTTCGTGACAAGGGTGTCACCAGATCCGGTACTAGTCGTGCCATCTCATTGAACTTAGTGGTGTATTGTTGATGTGTCATTGTTCCCGCCTCCAGCTGCAAGAACTCTCTCTCGACTTTGTTTATCTCACGGTGAGGATAGAACTCCTTAATCACCAGCCTTCTCAACTCTGCCCACTTCATCCTTCCTATCACCCGACTACCCTCAGTTGGACGATATTGTCCCACCAGCACAAAGCCGAGTCCCCGAATGAATGGGCAGCAAACTTCACCTTTTGGTCCTCTCGACACTCGCTGATATTTAGAACAACTTCCATCTCTCTCACCCATCGGTGAGTAGCAGCAGCAGTGCCATTACCATCAAAGGTAGGGGCTGGCATCTTTGAAATGCCCCGTAGTTGCAGCCTCGTGCCTCCTCCGGCGCAGGCTCTTCTTCCTCCTCTTCTTCCTCGTCACCTGAGAAAACCGTCTCAGTCTCGAGCCATATCCCTTCGCTCGTACGCCTAATCCTCTCCCTCCTTTCTCCTTCTCTTACAGCCTTAATTACTTCAGTCACCACAGACGGTTGAGTCTGCATGACCTGATGCGCTTCTTCCACAACAACCTCCTTCACTAAGGCTCTCAAGTTAGCACTCTCATCTCCGCCCTCTGGATAAGGAGTCTCGGGTTCTTCATGAACCACCTTTTCAACTCTAGGCCTTCCTCTTTTGGGTCGCGATTTAGCACCATGCACACCACGACCTCCACCCCTCAAAGCTTTCGATGATCTACCACCGGCCATCCTCTAACACACACTATAAGCTTCAAACACCAACACGGTTATTCAAGGGAACAACTCAGTTTATATCAAGTATAGTAAGTCCCTAATTACATTGGCCAGTTGTGATTAGCTACTTACATTATTCTTCATACCCCAATTATTACCTATCCTGACTACATCAGTATCTAAATCTACTAATAACACACAGAACAAATCACATAACATGCGCACATAATGCCAGTTAACATTAAGAAAATACCTGATGGCACGCAGCTACTCAGACTGGCATCCATCTCCCTTTCTGTCCCATTTTTAGTTTATGTTTAGGTTTATTTCGAAAATTTACTCATTTCACTTAAACTTTGACTCTGATACCAACTTGTAAGGCCCCGTTCCCGGGACGCTTACAGCTGGTCAATCATCACACATAAACTTTTATTTTTGTTAACTTAAATAAAATGTTGCAGCGGAAATATCAAAAAACCTTTCATTTTAAAATAAACTCTTTTGAAAGTTAATACAACATTCGTTACAAAACATCGTTTGTTTGCATTACAATGCAAAAACATCAAACAAAAGAATGTCATCCAAAAAGAGTTGAGTAGCCGCCTGATGGGTGCAGATAGTATATATATTTTGATAAATATTTTACGCACAGATTCAGTTTTAAATGGTTATTACTAGTACTAAACCACACACATAAAAGGCAAATGTACCTGTCGTGTGGTAATATAGTGTTGGTAAGAACCGAGTATCAATCTGTGCACACACCTAGCCTACTCAACAAACTTGACGTTTGAGTATCAAATTGGTTTTTGATAAAGAAAATGATAAGTTGTATTGAAAAGATTTTTAGGGTTTAAAAACAATGATAAAAAAGTAAACTAAAATTTGAAGCGTTTGGATTTAAATCCAGGAAATAAAAGTTATCATCCTAATTAGACTCCACTTATGTAACCGTGATGAATTGGTGGTGTGATTTAAAAATATGGATTAATGTAATTATGTTAATGTTTATACAGATGAGTTGGCATGATTGCTCATATATCCTGCTGCCGTAGTGACTAGGATCATTAATTTTATAAATTTCAATGGCACCATTCAAAAACACGTTTTTGATCGTATAAGATCCAAACCAACGTGATTTTAGTTTTCCGGGAAACAAACATAAAAGAGAGTTGTACAGTAAGACACTTTCTCCCACATGAAATCGTTTTGTGTTCTTTAATCGAGTGTCATGGAATTTCCTTGTCTTTTATTTGTAAACCCTAGTGTTTGCGTACGCTTGTTCTCTCAATTCCTCCAATTCGTGAATTTGTAGGAATTGATTCTTTCCTGCAAGGTCTTGGTCCAAGTGTGCTTCTCTAAGTGCCAAAAAATCCTTGTGCTCTAGTTCCACAGGTGGATGACACAATTTCCCATAGATTAGTTTGAATGGTGTTGTGCCGATGGGAGTCTTATAGGCTGTTCGAAAAGCCTATAATTCATCATCTAACTTGGTAGACCAGTCCTTGTGGTTTTGACCTACAGTTTTCTCAAGGATTCGTTTGATGCCTCGGTTAGTGACTTTGGCTTGCCCATTCGCTTATGGATGGTAAGCAGTTGTAAAGCAATGGTGAACTCCATAACGCGCCATTGCTCGTTTAAGCTAACTGTTACATAAATGAGTTCCTCGATCACTAATTAGAGCTTTAGGGGAACCAAAATGAGAGAATAGTTTCTTAAGGAATTTGACAACTTTTCTGGCATCATTAGTAGGCAGGGCTTGAGCTTCATCCCATTTTGAAACGTAATCAACTGCTACCAAGATGTAACGATTGCCAATGACACCGAGAATGGCCCCATGAAATCAATATCCCATATAGCAAATACCTTGCATACTTGAACTAGTTTCTGAGGCATCTCATCCTGTGTTGAGATATTGGTTACTCTTTGACATGCGTCACAAGTGCGTACCATGTTGTGAGCAGCTTTGAAGATCTTGGGCCAGTAAAATCCATAGTCAAATACTTTCTTGGCTGTTAAGGTTGCTCCATGGTATCCTCCTGTGGGTCCTTCAGGACAGTGCCTTAGGATTTGTTCTGCTTCACTTCCGTATACGCATCTTCGAATGAGTTGGTGTGCACAGATTCTGAACAGATACAGGTCCTCCCAATAGTAATGTTTGATATCAGTAAAGAATTTCTTCTTTTGCTGATAAGTCATTCCTTTGAGAAGAATTCCGCTTGCTAAGTAATTTGCAAAATCGGAGAACCAAGGATGTTCATCGATTGAGGATTGAATGTGCATAAGGAATTCGTGAGGAAAATTGTCATTGATTATGGCTTTCTCAGTTTGTGAAGAGCTTGAATCCTCAAGATGTGAGAGATGATCAGCCGCTAGATTTTCCGCTCCTTTCTTTTCATGAATTTCGATGTCAAATTCTTGAAGCAGAAGAATCCAATGAATCAATCTCGGCTTTGCATCTTTTTTGTTGAACAAATAACGAAGGGCTGCATGATCGGTGTAAACAATTTTTTTGAAAGGATTAGATATGAGCGGAATTTGACAAATTCGAAAACTACTGAAAGAAGTTCTTTTTCGGTGGTGGTGTAGTTTTCTTGTGCGTCGTTAGGGTTTTGCTCGCATAATGAATTGGGTGAAATTGCATGTCTTTCCTTTATCCTAGTACGGCTCCTACCACGAAATCGCTTGCATGATACATGAGTTCAAAGGGTAGCGTCCAATCTAGGGAAACTATGATTGGAGCGGTTACCAGTCTCTCCTTAAGAATTTGAATGCACTAATGCATTCTTCAGAAAATACGAATTGTGCGTCTTTCTCAAGTAGTTGAGTCATTGGTCAAGCGATTTTTGAGAAATCTTTGATGAAACGACGGTAGAATCCTGCATGACGTTGGAAACTTCTGATATCTTTCACGGGTGTGGGATGTGGAAGTTTAGAAATAGGGTCGACTTTGGCTTGATCGACTTCAAGCCCTGCTCGGGAGATTTTGTGTCCTAACACTATTCCTTCCGTATCCATGAAGTGGCACTTTCCCCAATTTAAAACAAGGTTAGAATCTTCACATCTAACCAGCATGTTTTCTATATTTTCAAGAGATTGCTGAGTTTCCAAAGATGAAGAAATCATCTATGAAAACTTCCCTTGAGTGTTCAATCATGTCATGAAAAATTGCTACCATGCAAATTTGAAATGTAGTAGGAGCACTGCACAATCGAAAGGGCATTCGCCAATAAGCAAATGTGTCATATGGACAGGCGAATGTCATCTTCTCTTGATCTTCAGGAGCAATAGGGATTGGAAAATAACATGACAAACCATCCAGGAAACAATAGAACATTTTTCCAGATAATATCTCAAGCATTTAGTCGATGAAAGGAAGAGGGAAGTGATCTTTCCTTTTCGCGTCATTGAGTTTGTGATAGTCTATGCAAACTCTCCATCCTGTAACCATACGAGTGGGAATAAGCTCATTCTTCTTGTTAGTTACAATAGTCATTCCTCCTTTCTTTGGAACAACTTGGACGGGACTGACCCAAGGCGAATCAGAAATAGGGTAAATCAAACCGGCATCTAGCAGTTTGATTACTTCTTTCTTCACCACCTCTTGGATGCTCGGGTTTAAACGTCTTTGACGTTGAATGACGGATTTGAAGTTCTCCTCCATCAATATTGTATGAGTGCAAAAGGATGGATTGATTCCCTTGATGTCCATGATTTTCCATGCAATTGCTCATTTATGTGCCTTAAGCACATTGAGCAACTTTTTCTTCTCATCAACCGATAAGGAAAATGAGATTAGGATAGGAAGTTGAGATGTGTTTTCAAGAAAAGTATATTCGAGATGTGATGGAAGTTCTTTGAGCTCTAAATTTGGAGGGTCTTCGATAGAAGGTTTGGCTTTCAATTCTAGATCTTGCTCAATGATCTCAAATGCTTCTTGATGAAATGATGATACATCAACTTCAAGTTCTGGAATGATTTGGTTCTCACGTATGGGTTTGGTGATTTGGAACTATATTAATTGAGTGTTGCAAGCTTCATTTTGAATATTTTTCTTCAAATGATAGCTTAGATCGAATCGCAACCATCAACGTAATAGAGTGAGTCATCATGATGTTGAGGGTGTTTCATGGATTGGCCTATATTGAAAGTTACTTCCTCCTCGTCTACTCTAAGCGTGAGTTTGCCTGTACAAACATCAATGAGGGCTCGAGCAGTCACTAAGAAAGGTCGACTTAGAATAAGAGGAACATTTTTGTCCTCATCCATGTCAAGGATCACAAAATCAACAGGAAATACAAATTTGTCAATTTTAACTAAGAAATTTTCAATGATGCCCCTCGGATATTTGACAGAACGCTCAGCTAACTGGATGCTCATACGGGTAGGTCTAGGTTCACCTAGGTTTAATTTGTCAAAAACCGCATAAGGCATAAGGTTAATGCCACACCTAAATCAGCTAACGCGTTACTGACAGAAAGATTTCCTATTAGGCAAGGTATGGTGAAACTTCCTGGATGAGTCATCTTTTGAGGTATTTTGTTTTGAAGAACTGCAGAGCATTCCGCATTCAAAACCACGTGTGATAACTCTTCCAGTTTCTTTTTGTTTGACAAGACACATTTTAGAAACTTAGCGTAGTTTGGCATTTGTGCTAGGCCTCCACCAAGGGCAGATTGATGTGGAGTTGCTTGAACAACCCAAGGAATTTGCCATATTGTGCCTCCATTCTTTGTTGTCTCAAACGACCTGGATATAAAGGTGGTGGAACATAGGATGGTGGTGGAATGTATTTCTTGGCTGGTTCTTCAACAACAACAGGTTGCTTTTGCTTATCACTCGCATTACTTGGAGTTTCAGTTTCTACTTCTTCAAGGATGGCTTGTAATGCGGGTGCATCACCTTGAGTGTTTTTGCCACTCCTGGTGGTCATGGCTTTGACTTAAGCATTAGGGTTTGTCACAGTGTTGTTGGGCAAAGCTCCTTGAGGTCTTTCAGATAGTTGTTTTGCTATTTGACCAACTTGGTGCTCTATGGTCCCTAATGATGCTTTGTTGTTTTTGATGTCAGCTTTGTTTCTTTGAAACCTCTCCTCATTTCTTCGATCAGATTTCCGGATGTACTCATATGTGGCTTGTATGGTTAACAACAACTGCTGCAATAAGTCTTCCATTGATGATGCTCCATGGTCTTGGTTGCTTGGGCCTTGGTATGGTCGTTTCTGTTGTTGGTAAGGTGGCCTTCAGTTGAATCCAAATGATTGTTGGTTATTACCACCATCTCTGTAATTCGAGTTGCTTCTCCAATTTGAGTTGTTGTTGTATGAATTGTTTGGGCCTCCTACATAATCAACATCTTCAACTATCATAATTCCTTGTGGGCATTCGTTGGTCTTGTGTGAACTTCCACATGTGTTGCATCGTGTTGGAGTTTTCTTTAGCTCGCTTTGCAATTGTTCAAATTTTTTGGTTAGAGCTTCTAATTGGGTTGCAATTAGGGTTTCAGGGTCTACTTGATGAATACCTTTAGGACTGGGTTTGGTCTTTAAGGGATTGTAAGCAAAGCTCTTCTTAGCTGCTCTTAGGAAGGCTTGGTATGCTTCTGTTGGTGTGACACTTCCGAAATATCCTCCCGCACTTTGGTCTACCGCTTGCTTGTGGGCTCCGTTGATTGCATCGTAAAAGGTTTGACACTGCAGCCATAGAGCAAGTCCGTGATGTGGGCATCTCCGAAGAAGACTTTTATATCTCTCCCATGCTGCGTGTAATGATTCATCGTCTTCTTGGCGAAAAGTTGTGATGCTGCTTTATAGTTTGGTAGTGTGATCGGGTGGAAAGTATTTCAAAAGGAATTGTGCAGTCATTTCCACCCATGTGGTGATGGAACCAGGCGGAATGAATCAAGCCAGTCGATGGCTCGGCCTCAAAGTGAAAATGGAAAAAGTCTTAGTCGAATGGCGTCGTCTGAACAGCTGTTGATTTTGAAGGTAGCACAAATACGAATGAATCGTGAGATGTGAGCATTAGAATCTTCGTCTTGTCACCCATGGAACTGAACAGAGTTTTCTACGAGTTGGATAATACTAGACTTAATCTCGAAATTGTTGGCCGCTATTGCTGGTTGGACAACACTAGACTCATAACCATCTATTGACGGTGTGGCATAGTGTGTCATCTTCATTTCCTCGTCTTGGTTAGCCATGTCTTCTTTGGATGGTGTACCTTCCAAAATGGCTTCTTCAATGACTGGTGCTGCTTGTTGTGATCGTTTGTGCAATCTTTGATGGAAAAGTCGTTCGGGTTCCGAAAGAGGCGAAACAAGTTCAGGACTAGACGAGTCGGACATACACTAACTTAAAGAAGCATAAACTAACTAAGGCTTAAAATGAATCAAGAAAATGTAGCTAAACTAACTAAGGCACACTACCTAACAAAAATAAAATAAAGTTTGAACAAAAATATATTAACAAGTTATATACAACATAGTCAAAAATTTAATTTGTCTTTCAAACTGCTGTGTGTCCCCGGCAACAACGCCAAAAACTTGATGGGTGTGGAAAGTATATATATTTTGATAAATATTTTACACACAGATTCAGTTTTAAATGGTTATTACTAGTACTAAGCCACACACATAAAAGACAAGTGTACCTGTCGTGTGGTAAAATAGTGTTGGTAAGAACCGAGTATGAATCCGTTGACACACCTAGCCTACTTAACAAACTTGACGTTTGACTATCAGATTTGGTTTGTGTTAAAGAAAATGATAAGTTGTATTGGAAAGACTTTTAGGGTTTAGAAACTATGATAATAAAAAAGTAAACTAAGATTTCAAGCGTTTGGATTTAAAACAAGGGAATAAATGTTATCATCGTACTTAGACTCCACTTATGTAACTGTGATGAATTGGTGGTGTGATTTAAAGATATGGATTAATGTGATTATGTTAATGTTTATACAGATGAGCTGGCGTGATTTCTCATATATACTACTGCCGTAGTGACTAGGATCATGTCAGGTTGAGTTTTACTTCTTAGATCAAAGCTCTAGTAATGTAGGTAAATCTTTTGTGACCTATTTGACATATGATTTCTAATAATATAACTTAATATTAAAAAGAGAGTTGATCAAGTTCCTTCCTAACATACCATTAATTTTAGAAAATCATAACAATTACTGAAGATTTCTCAAACTAATAAAAGTGAACCCGCAAATGATCGGAAAGTTAAGGTGATATGATTTCTAATAATCATTTCTAGTTCATTAGCCATGGATTTATTATGTAGACCAGTTTCACGAATGAAAGTTAATCATATGGTTTTCAACCTTGTATGACAATCACAATCACAAACCATAAATTTATAACATCTGTTCAAATGTAGATGCTACCCATCAATAGTTTTCCAAGACCACCATAACATTAACATAATATTTATCACACCATTAGTTTATCAGATTACATAAGTTTCATTCGATTAGGATGATAAAAGGAGTTTAGCTCATAATGAGCTTGAACATAACAACAGATAACAAAGAAGATAGATAAGTATCATCGGTGAAATGGAACAATCAAACCGATAATCCACAATGGATGACGTTTAGACGATCCCGAGCTTCTTCCAAGTGTTGTATGCACCTCCCGAGCCTCCAAATGACCTTGAAGTCTTGATTCCCGAGAGATTCTGCAGAGTAACTCTCCCACCAAAGCTTGCCAAAAATGGTGAACTGATGCTTCTATTTATAGGCTTTCTGGAGTGTTTAAGCACGACCCTGTGCCTAAAAGGCATGGCCCCATGCTAGTACAATGCTTACGAAAGTTGTTCGGCTCGTACATGCAGGTTGTGTCGGGCACAACCCCGTGCTAAATGGGGCAAGGCCCCGTATTGGAGGTGGGGCACGGCCCCGTGCCTCATGGGGCACGACCCCGTGTCTACTTTTAGGGGATATTACTTTTTATCCTGTCAGATGTCAAAACACGGGGGTGTGTTTATGGCAAGGCATGGGGGCGTGCTTAATGAGGCACGACCCCGTGCTTGGACTCTAAAGCTCGGATTACTTCAATTTCTTGCTAAATATGCTTCTTTTGTCCATCTTGCCCTTTTAAACACCTGAAAACACAATTTAACATTTTAAGTACACTTTCTCATTTTAAGGAAAATATTAAAGAATAACTAATGTGCTTTTGATAGGATCTTTATGTATAATTTGGAGCACATCACAGGCCCATGCCATCCCCAGCAACATTACCTGCCAACTGTAAACACATAAAAGTCAACATTGCTGAGTGAGTTATAGTTTTAAAATAAAACATACTTTATCTTTCGTTAAAAACGTTCTTTCAAACCATACTATACTTTTGCACATAATCACACATCGTACGTAAACATAGATAATATCATTATTATCTTCATCATTCATTCGTTAACTTTCTTTCATTCATCGTACGTCATTATCATTCACTTTCATTACTTTCTTTCTCATTCATTCATACTTTCTTACTTTCATTCGTACGTTCATTACATTCGATGACATGTACAATACCCCGAATATTATGCATGAAGCTGGTTACTGGGCCTGACGTCTTTCATGTACCTTGAACATTGTTAGGACCTGGTATTTGACCGAAATACCTAGAGATTAACGTGTAAACCAGATCAAATAGTGCGGAATCCTATTTGATTGGCGATCCAATCAGTGAGAACACATGAAGAATCAATCAAGGATTGAAACTAATGTTAGAAATCGATTGGGAATCGATCTAATGTGTTCTATGAACTTGGAGAACGAATTGGAAGGTTTCTGGACGGCTAGGGTACGTCTGAAATCGTAATTGATCGAGAGCCCTATTTTTCACGAATTGAGTTGTATTTATAGGTTGGCACTATCCAATCGTGCGACTGAACCATTAGTTTGGTTCAGTCGTGCGATTGAACCATGCGGTTGATTCCTTCGTACGACTGAGTGTTCAGTCGTGCGACTGAGCCAATCTTATGTTACAATCGTACGACTGATCCAGTCTCCTGGTTCAGTCGTGCGACTGAGTCAATCGTGTGAAGTTATTCATGCGTATGATTCATTCGCATGAGCCATTCGCATGAGAACTTCATTAAGTTAAGTTTGAATGTTTTAATTAATATAACATAATGTGCAACCATTCAAATAATCATAAACCCAATCAATTCAGTCACGACTCATTAATGAACTATTAAACATTATAACTAACAGACTATCAATATCATTTCATTAATCATACCAAACAAGATCTATTACATCACATTTCATGATCTAGGGACAAACATGTATCAACAAACTCCCCCTTGGACCTAGATCTCTCTAATGTCTTGTTTTCTTCATTACCTCCTCATATTTCTTGTACTTGTCCTCTTGTGTGACTCCTGCGTGAATATCAAACACGAAGCAAAGTCGTATAACATTTTGGAACTGGAGGGCTTGTACAATGTCTTGTGTGTCATAGAATAGTGGCCACTTGTATAATGTATAGACATCATTAGCAGACAAGTTGGTTAGCCACATTGGGTCGAATACCCTGATGGTATCCATTTGGCCCTCTTTATCCAGGACTATGACTGCTTCTGCTGTTCTCCAATCGTAGTACCACCACCTAAAGTGTGGTGTGAAATCCTTTGTCATTTCCCGAAGTGGGATTCTTGACATTGTGTGCGGAGGATTCCACTTCAACACAATCTTTGGTTTTCCAGTAATGGCATCCATCTCAGACCTTCTAATATACCTTGTAGGTTGTTGAGGTCTGAAGTTAATCCACCTAGTGTGGTACTCTTTCTTTAGGGCAACCTCAAACCAGCCTGACATCTTTCTCGGGTCAGCATACAACAGCTTCAATTTGGCCAGCTGGTTGAGTTCAAAACCTGGTAGAGTCTTTAGATCATGTGGAAATCTAAAGTACTCTATGCCCTTCTCCCTCTTAACGGCATAAACGTTAAGATCATCAAAATACGCCCATGCTATAATCCTGCCTGACACCGTAAGATGTTTCTTGACGCTGTAGAACTTGGTGTAGGCATCCCTCTTCGGTGCAGCACGTTGGGCTCTGACTTCTTAAAACATTCAGCCCACTCAGCCTTTCGAATGTCTACGTCATCATTTGAGGCTTGGGCGGTTCCTTCGGTCTTTCCTGTTTCCTACTCCATCTTGTCTAGTACCTCAAACATATCACTGACTAGGGCCTCACCCAGATTGGGGACCACATTACCCTCGTTGTCAGCGTACTGAGGGTACTCTTCTGCAGCAATATCTTCAACCTCAACTTCATCAATGTCATTTAGTTCTTCGTCACTGGTCGAATCAACTGTTGGAGCATCCTTGACAATTTCATCAGGATTGAGTCTGAACACTCTGCCAGTTGCTCGTTAGATAGTTCATGAATTATTTCACCTACTTCAGGGGTATAACTCACTGACCTTCTGACAATCCCTTGCAGATCAAGAATCATTGTGAGTTGAGACTTGACCTGTTGAAGGGGAGCAATATCAAACTCATCTCTGTTGTACTTTGAATCTGTTTGATTTACACATTTTACACTCAAATCATTAGTAATTTATCAAACAAAATGCATTAACTTAATATAAACATTTAGTACATGGTTTTTCAATACAGAATACAAAAGTAAATAAATACATAAACATCTACTATTTACTTTTATCCTTAATACTCGGCTCTTCACGTGAAGGTGCAGAAGCAGAAGCTGACTGATCTTGTCTGTTCTTTGATCTTTTCTCTTGCCCTGGAGCTGAGACAGATTCAGCTGCTTCTCCTCCGTCAGTGTCTTCATCTTCACACCATTCTTCGGTTTTCTCTTCATCGGTTTTACTCTCATTATCATTATCGTCTTCATCATCTTCATTATCATCAGCATTTCTGTCCCCATCCCTTATCTTTAACGGTTCCTCCTTTGATCCTTTCAGTTTTAGCAAAATGGTCTTTTTAGCCTTTTCCAATTCCTCTATTTTCTTCCCTGAGGTGACGCTTTGAGCTTGGAGAATGGCTATCTCGTTGCTCTGGGCAGTCATCTGTCGGCCTGCTCCTCAATTACTCGATCCTGCTCTGCAATTTTATGCGATTGTGCAGCAGTCAGGTCAGTAAGCTAGCAGATCTGAGTTGTCTTTTCCCCATCAGCCGCCAGCAATCGCAACACCATTCTGTTTAACGCCGACAACTGTTCCTCTACCCCGATCGGAGGTAGAGGAGATCTATAGGTGTGTGAGGGATGGGCTGAGGGCATTGATTGGGGTGACGTGGTGGTGGCGGTGGCGGTAGTGAAGATAGGTCTGTATAGTGGTGGAGGTGATGAGGGAGTAAAGAATGTGGTGGTGGAGGGAAACGGTGCTGTGGTGGAAGGTATGGTGGAGGCTGTGATAGATGTGGTGGATATGGTGGATGTGGTGGATGTGGTGGATGTGGTGGAGGTGGTGGAAGTGGTAGATGTGGTGGAAGTGGTAGTGATAAAGGTCACCCTACGCTTCTTCTTTTCTGGCCATGGGGTTTGGCCATTCTCTTCCTCCTTGATCCAGTTGAGGAGGAAGCTCCCCCTACAATCCCGCCTGAGGACCCCGGAGCATAAGTTGGGTCAGTTTCTGTATCTCCGGAGCCTCTCGGTTGTTCACCAACAACCCTTAACCCATGTTCTGTGGGAACAACTTTCCTTCCCACAGTTCGGGTAAGTGGCTCCTCATCCGATTCAGCCTCATCCTCCTCGTTAAGAACAAAATCTTGATAAAATCCCGCTGACTCAGTTACTTTAGCAGATGTGACAGACACAGGAGGTACAGAATCAGACACAGTGCCTCTGAGTGGAATAGCATCATCCCCACTGTCATCCTCATCTGAGTCAAGAGTGGGTAGGGCTATCTGTTCCACATCAGAGTCACTGTCTTCGTGACGCCACTTTCTCTTTTCCGGCACTACATAGTCTTCTCTGGAAAGATGACCAAACAACCTCCTGACGGAGGCTTCACTTGCTTTCCCCGGTATACTTTCATCCTTCCCAAGGTGGTGTCATCCATTACCTCCAATACCATCGAATCCTCCTGTTCTTTTGGCAGGAAAGGAAGCTTCTGATCTATTATCATTTGCATAAACCGTGGGTACATACAGTAGGCTTCCTTTCCTTTCCCCTCGATGTTCTCCACCAGATAGGTGAAGATCATCTTAGAGAAACTGAACGGATGGTTCAGCACCAACGCAACGTATGCGTTTTGCATCTGATCCGACAGCTCATCAAACCCACCTTTTCTTGAAGCCATGCACTTGAGCAGCACGTGTGCAAGGTATTTAAACTGAGGACAGAGGTTACTCTTGTTGAGTACCCCTGAATTGATGTCCCCAGAGTATTTGGCTCTGAGAAAACATCCTCTGACAGTGAGGGGGTGTAGACGGGTTGGGCAGTCACCGTCATCCCCCAATTGAAGTACAATCCTTAGATCCTCCTCAAAACGGTAATATCCTCGCCAAATATGGTACTTCTTATGCAGTGAGGTTCAGATGATCTATCAACTGTAGCGCCTTCCCAGAAGGCTTGTTGAATGGATCGATATGGGGTGCAAGGGGTAGAGATGGCATGTGCAATCCGTGATCTCAATAGAAACGTGATAATGCCAGAGAATTCTGTAGCATTTCTGGATGTTAAGTTCAGATGGGCACATATACTACGCTTTGTGCTCATAGTCCATCTACTTGCCATCTGTTACACAAAGATAGTAAACATTAGTACCATTTACTAAGAAAGTCATGAACTCATTAAGCTTGAAGAACATCTTTCTGTCATGCGATTGAAATTGTGCGACTGAGTTCAAAAGTGTGATTGAACCGTGCGAAAGGGGTTCAGTCGTACGATTGAATGGTACGAATGGGGTTCTGTCGTGCGATTGACCCCATACATATCTCAGAGTGTGCGATTGGGCTCCTACGCATATACCTTCATGCGGTTACATCAGTCATGCGACTGAACTTCATACGCATGGTTCAGCCATGCGTATGGGCAGTTTGAACCCTTCAGTCGTGCGACTGAAGTTCATCTTGCTGTCCATTCGCATGAAGACCAACTGTGCGATTCACATTTTCAGTTTCACCAATTTTTTGTTTTAAACCTCTATATCTAGTTCATTGGACTCGCCATCTCGTCACTAATGACCTATTAAACTTAATTTTAACATTTAGCTTAGTTTATGTAGGTTATTAGGGCATTTTTCAATCCGACAATGTTTCATTCGAATAACCCAAATTGGACTCAAAATCTTCTGATTTCTATAAGGTTGAACTGCAATGTACCTGTATTCTTGTCAATCGAAAGTCAGAAGATGAATAGCAATGTGAACAACTATCTCTAGAAATTTTGGCAGAGTAACGGGAAAGAAAGCGATTTGGGGTGCGATTGGAAGTGATGAGTGAGATGCGATCGACTGAGGCCCTTTAAATACTGACCCTAATTTCAATCGGCCGACTGGCCTCATTCGCTCAGTTCATTCGGGCGTCTGAGGTTCAGTTGTGCGATTGGTCCAGTCGGTCGCTTTCAGTCGGCCGACTGAGTCTCAGTCGGTCGACTGACTCATTCGGTCTCCTTTATTCGCATCTCAATTAACCGACTAAGTCTCAGTCGGTTGACTGACTCATTCACACCCTGTCATTCGGTCGAAAGGATCATTCTTAAACGCCATTCGGTTGAATGACTCAATTTCATGTCCAATCGTGCGAATGGGATCCATTCGCATGGTTGGTCCATATTCATGGTCCAATCGTGCGAATGGGTCACACTTGGTAGATTTTCTGCCATTTTGAACATTTTAACCTTTTGAAATAGACATTATAAGCTCTTAACCAATTCAGTCACTTCAGAAGTGACCTTTTAAAATTTGAACAACATGCGGCCATCTCAGACATGACCCTTTTAGGTAAGTTAATTTCCTTTTGATTTCCCTGATGTAGTCCGACAGATACACAAGTTAACAGATTAACATAAAACCTTAAACTAACTACACAAATAAAGTTTATTTTTGGACTTTTTGTGAGAGATAAAACCCTAAGATGGAAATCTAAGGGATTTGGTTAGGGAGTAGACAGCTTCAACTTAGATTGATCATATCTGGACCAATTCAATTATGCACAACTTAGATTGATCGATGACATGTACAATACCCCGAATATTAAGCACGAAGCTGGTTACTGGGCCTGACGTCTTTCATGTACCTTGAACATTATGCACGAATCTGACTCGAGTACCTAGGGTAAGTACATTCACCACTTATCTTTTCTCTTTCATTCCGGATCAATGCCATATGCTATGCCCCGAACATTATGCATGAAGCTGGTTACTGGGCTAAGGACTTTCATAGACCTCGAACATTATGCACGAAGCTGACTCCAGTACCTAGGGCAAGCGGCAAGGATCCCATACATATGGTCAATCACAAGGATTGGACCCCAGTGTGCATCCTTCTGGGGTAGCTAACCCGCACACAGTTGAGCTATCACCCATCATTGGGTGTGAACCTCCATATATTTGCTTGCAAGCCTTTCTTACTTTCATTCATTCATTAATGCATGCATTCTTTCACTACATTCCTCTTTTCATTATCTTCCACTTTACGTTACATAATACGTTTCATTTCATTCATTTCATTCATTACATTCAACATAAAGCCACGGGAAAATAATCATACATAATAAGAAACATCAACATGATCATATAACATCACCATACACGGCACATCATACATACATAACATACATCATACATACCATCATGCATAACCATCAAGCATACATCATAATACATTGCCCATCATATCATCTATGACTTCAAAAAGTCAACTTACATTGCCCCCCAGGAACCTCCCAAGTCAAAGCCTACTTTACATTTTTTCCCTAAAAATCAGAAAAATATTCTAAGTCTTTAGGCGCATGAACACTATGCAGGCACATGAGCACTATGCAGGTGGATGGCCTTTTTGGCGAATGAGGAACACTTAGGCGCATGAGAAACTTTCAGGCGCATCAGCACTATTAGGGTGCATGAGCAACATTTAGTCTATTCTAGGCAATTCTAGGCGCATGAGCACTATGCAAGCGCATGAGTGCCTAGGTGTATGAACCATCTGGCCATATGAACACTTAGTCAATTTCAGCCTATTTCTAGCCGCATGAGTACTATTCGGGTGCATGGGAACACTTAGGAATTTATTTTCAGTTGGGCGTTTGAGCTCCTATTTAGGCGCATGTGCAGTCTATAATACACTAAACATATAATTCAGTCCCCAATCATTTTCAAACTTGTTCTAAGCTTTAATCATGCATTCTAAGCCTTAGAAACATATTCATAACATCATGAAACATAAACATAGCCTAAAATCAATCCCCACCCGCAACATACACACACACATACATACATAGATACATACATACATACATACATACATACATACATACATACATACATACATACATACATATATACATTTATACATACATACATACATACATACGGGTATAAACCCAACTTTTATAAAAACGTTCATACACGCGTTTCCAGCCCCAAAGCAATTTAAAACAAGTGAAAAGGAGGTTCTAGAACTCACCTTAGCTGCCTGTGGTTATGACTTCTTCAAAACCTGTTTGCAAGCTGAGTTTAATCGCCTAGAAAGCCACCAAAAACATACCTGAGCACAAACAAACATGCATAAGCACACACCCGAGGACAAAACCGGTTAAGAACATTTTAAACACATGAATTCTTACCTTGAATTTGACTTTTGCATATTTTCTTCAAAATACCCGAGAGTTTCAGCTCTCTTTCTTTCTCTATCTCAAAAATCCGAATGATACAAGGTGTGTAGGAGGTGATGGGCGGCCATCACCTTTTACTCACCAACTTTTCCAACTTTTTGATCCTTTTTACACTTTTTACCCTTATTTTTTTTTCAACTTGGGTAAAAATATCTTTTATTTCTTTTTTTTCATCTTATTCTTCTTTTCTTGGCTCTTATAAGTAATCAAGTGTTACATAAATAAAATAATATTTTGTCACATGGCTTTTAGCTACTGTATTACCACATGTCATAATTTTTAAAACACAACAATCACGTGTTAGATTTCTATTTATAAGGACGGCTAGGGTAATTTTTACGACAATAGTTTAAAATTCAAATTTAAAATTAATATGTAGTTATTTTTATAAATTTAATACTAATATTATTCCTAATTTCCTAAATTTTATACTGATTATCTTTGGTAATAAATCAATGATGATAATTAATTAAAGAAATAATTTAAAATTCAATTTTAAAATTGATACGCAATTACTTTTTCTTATATTTAGTATCAGCCTTGTTTCAATTCCTTAAATTAACATTGAATATTTTTAAAATAAAACTAAATTTTTTATTGATTGATTCTATATAATAATAATAACAAAATATCATTTTTAAATTTGAACTATAATGTTACATGACATGCTCACATCATATAATTTGTTAGGGACCGTGTACTGGGTGGAGTACTAACTGATTCATGTGTATACCGAATTAAATAGTGCAAAATCCTATTTGATTGGCGATTCAATCAGTGAGAACGTTAACCCGTTCGATATAAGATTAAACTAAACGTTAAGAACGAATAGGAATCGATCAAGAATGATCTATGAACTTGGACCGGCTTTCTTGGACGTTCTGGACGACTAGGGTATGTGTAGGAGTCGAATTCTTCAAAAAGTTGTATTTTTTCACGAATTAAGTGATATTTATAGGTTAGGGTTACTTATTCATGCGACTGAACCATTAGCATGGTTCAGTCGTGCGACTGAGTCATGCGGTTGATCCATTCGCACGACTGAGTGTTCAGTCGTGCGACTGAGTCAATCTCATGTCATAATTGTGCGACTGATCAGTCTCCTGGTTTAGTCATGTGACTGGTTCATTAGCATGAAGTTGATCATGCGTATGGTCCATTAGCATGGGCCATTCGCATGAGAACTTCATATGACTAAGTTTGAATATGTTTCTCAATCATTCTTTGACTATGATCTATCCAAACAACCGCAAACCTATATAGTTGGTTCATACGTGTTAATAAATGATAAACATTAAAACATACATTGAAACATTAAACATTAATATCAATAACCACATAATATGTTTAATTCAACTCATATATTTCATTTACATTAAGGACATGATAGACATATTACATTAAGATCGTAAACTAAGTACATATGAATGTACAAACTACCCCTTGGACCTAGTTCCTTTATTGGCTGGCATCCTTCATTAGCTCGTCAAACTTCTTATGCCTCTACTTGACTGTGACTCCAGCATGTATCTTGAATGCAAAGCAGAGTCTTATTACGTTTTGAAATTGGAGGGTCTGTATAATATTCTGCGGATCTTAGAATAGTGGCCACCTATATAAAGTATAAACATCATTTGCTGATAGATTGGTTAGCCACATTGGTTCAAATACCTGGATGGTCTCTATATGGCGCTCTTTCTATAATACTATGACTGCTTCTCCTGTATGCCAGTCATAATACCACCACTTGAAGTGGGGAGTGAAGTCCTATGGCATTTCCCTCAATAAGATCTTAGACATAGTACGCGGAGAACTCCACTTCAACACCACTTTGGGTTCCCAGTCCTTGGGTCCACCTCTGACCTTCAAATATACCTTGTCGGTTATTAAGGCTTGAAATTAACCCATCATGTGTGGTATTCTCTCTATAACGCAGCTTCAAGCTAGCCTGACATCTTCCTGGGGTCAGCATACAGCAGGTTCAGGTATGCCAACTGGTTGAGCTCAAACCCACGGAGAGTCTTTAGATCATGTGGAAATCTAAAGTACTTGATTCCCTTCTCCCTCTTCACAGTATATACATTAAGATCTTCAAAGTAAGCCCACACGATTATCTTGCCAGACACCTTAAGATGCTTCTTGACTTTGTAGAGCTTGGTGTAGGCACTCGGCTTTGTTGCTGTGCGTTGGGCATGAATCTCTGCAAAACAAACCGCCCATTCAGCCTTTTTGTTTTCAACATTGGCGTCCGTGGCTTGGGCTTGGCTTCTAGATTTCTCGGTCTCTTTATCCATCATATCCAATTTAACATGCATATCATTGTCGAGTGTATCTCTAAAATCAGGGACCACACTTCCCTCTCGATCAGTATATTCTGCATAGTGATGTGCTGTGATGTCTTCAATCTCTATCTCATCAACATTATTGAGCTCATCATCACTAGCAACATCGATGGTAGGGGCATCCTTAACCAATTCATCCGGTTTAACCATAACATTTTTGCGAGTTGCTTATCAGTGAGGTTGTCAATAATTCCTCCTTCCTCGGGAGTATAGCTTACTGACCTCCTGACAATCCCTTGCAGATGACTCTCCTCCTCCTTCAGTGTCTCCTCCATCCTCATCATCACCTTCATCATCACCATCATCATCACTATCATCATCATCATCACTATCATCACCATCATCACCGTCTCCCTCTCTGATCTTTAGAGGCTCATCCTTTGTGCCCTGAAGTTTGACCAGGATGGTCCTCTTAGCATCCTCTAACTCCTCTATCTTTTTAGTACATAACACATTTTTCTCATTGAGTTGGGAAATCTCTTGACTTTGAGCAGCCATTAGCTTAGCCTGCTCCTCAATCTGTTGTGCCTGCTGAGAGATCTGCTATGATTGTGCAGCAGTAAGCTCCACTAACTGTCGGAGCTGAGCAGTCTTCTCGTCATCGGCTACTAACAGCTCTAGCACCATACGGTTTAGTGTTGAAATTTGTTCCTCCACCCCACTGGGAGGTAGAGATGATCCTGATGGAAAGGATGGGTGATATAATGGTCCTGCCTGGTGGCTAGAGGTGGTGGTGGTGCAGTGGTGAATATGGGAGGTGGTATGTGTGTGGGTAGTGATAGGTAAGCTAAAGTGGTGGTGGATATGATGTGGGTAAGTGGTGGAGTGGCTGAGGTAGTGGTGGTGTGTGTGGTGGCAGTAGTGGTGACAGGTGGAATGATGGCAGTGGTGATGGTAGAGATGAAGGTCATCCTCCTCTTCTTCGTCTTCATCCCATGGGGCTGAGCCATCCTATTTCTCCTCATGCCCTTTAAGGTGGATGCTCCCCCTCGGATGCTGCTGGGCTGACCTGGTGTGTAACTAGGGTCGGTTGTAGTCTCCCCAGACTCGCTAGGGCGTCCTCGAACCTCCCGAATGCCTCGGTCGGTGGCAACCACCCTGCTGCCCACTGTCCTAGTTAGGGGCTCCTCATCACTCTCTTCCTCCTCATCAGGAGGGTAGAAATCCTGATGGAAACTGGCAGTGGTGGCATCTGCATGAGTGGGTGGTGGAGGTGTAGAATGTGTTGTGGTGGCCCTAGAAGCAGCGGGGCCAGAATCTCCACTAGCATCACCATCATCATCATCTGAGTCATTAGATGGAAGAGCAATCTGCTCAACATCTGAATCACTCTCCTCGTGGCGCTACTTACGCCTTGTCGGCGCCACCTACTCCGCTAGGGCCAGGTGCCCGAACAGTCTCCTCATAGGGGGCTTGACTTGCTTTCCCTTGTAGACCTTCATGCGGCCCAAAGTAGTGTCATCCATCACCTCAAGTGATACCGCATCATGGCTCTCCTTAGGCAAGGAAGGAAGCTTCTCAACGATAATCATCTGTAAGAATCTTGGGTACATACTGAAGCCCTCCTTGCCTTTGGCCTCAAGGTTCTCTATCAGGTATGCAAAGATCATGCTGGAGAAGCTGAAGGGGTGGTTCAGCACTAGTGCCAAGTAGGCATTCTGGAATTGGTCTGAAAGGTCATCAAAGCCACCCCTCCTCGAACCTATGCACTTCAGTATCACGTGTGCCAAGTACTTGAACTGGGGACACAGGTTGGTTTTTAGCACACCTGCATTGATGTCCCCAGATTACTTCATCCTGAGGAAGCATCCCATCACTGTCAAAGGGTGTAGTCTGGTTAGGTGATCAGCATCCTCACCCAGATCCAGTACTCGTCTAATATATGCAGTTGTCCCCTCTATATCCTGCCCAAATATAGTACTCCTGATGCAGTAGGGCTCACGAGATCGATCAACTGATGCACCCTCCCAGAAGGCCTGTTGTATAGACCTGTAGGGAGTGCATGGTGTAGATATAGCTCGGTGTATCCGTGATCTCTTCAGGAAAGCTATGATGCTAGCAAAATCGGTAGCATTCTGAGTGGTGGCATCCAGATGAGCACAAATATTGTGCTTGGTGTTGATGGTCCACCAATCAACCATCAATCTGTAACACAAGAAGCATACAAGTTAGATCATCACACAACAGAAACCATTTCAAATTAACCTCGTGCTGCCTCCTGCACAGGCTCTTCTTCCTCCACCTCATCATCGGAGAGAACCGTCTCAGTCACCGGTCGCTCCCATCCTCCCGAGGACCTATTCCTCTCCCTTCTATCCCCTTCCCTTACGCCCTTTATCACTTCGGTCACCACAGACGGTAGGATTGTCTGCATGACCTGATGCACTTCCTCAACTATAGCCTCCTTCACTGAGGCCCTCAAGTTAGCACCCTCATCTCCGCCCTCTGGATGAGGGGTCTCGGGCTCTTCAGGAGCCACCTTTTCGACTCCAGGTCTCCCTCTCGTGATCCGTGGTTCAGCACCATGCCCACCACGACCTCCACCACGTGAAGCCTTAGAAGATCTACCGCCAACCATCTTCTAAGCACGCTATAAGATTCAAACACCAACACGGTCATTCAAGGTAATAGCTCAGTTTATGTCAAGTATAGTAAGTCCCTAATTACAGTGGCCAGTTGTGATTAGCCATTTACTTTCCTATTCATACCCCAAGCATTTCCTGTCCTGACTACATCAGTATCTAAATCTACTAAAGGAACATAAGCCACATAACATGCGCAAATAATACCGGTTAACATTAAGAAAATACCTAATGGCACGTAGCTACTCGGACTGGCATCCCTTCCCTTTCCGTCCCATTTTCAATTATAGTTTAGGTTTCTTTTGAAAATTTACCCATTTCACTTAAACTTTGGCTATGATACCAACTTGTAAGGCCCCGTTCCCGGGACGCTCATAGTTGGTTAATCATCGCAAATAAATTATATGATTTCATTAACTGTACTAAAATCATGCAACGAAAACACTTTAAACAAACATTTCATTTCCTTTAAATAAACACTTTTGCAAAATAATACATCGTCCATTACAAAATATAGTTAATTCTTATTACAATGCAAAAACGTTATACAAAAGAATGCTATCCAAAAATATGCCAAGTAGCTTCCCCGCGCCATCCACAGCAATGATCATCTGCCAACTGGAAAATGCATAAAAAGTCAGCATTGCTGAGTGAGTTCTAGTTTTACAAAACATCGCATAACCTTCCGTTCGTTAAAACATTTTCATTACTATCGCACGTGATCACACATCGTACATACATCAAGGTAATCATTATTATCTTCATCATCATTCGTTTCGTACATTTTGCACGTTTCGCACATTTCGTACTTATCGCACTTTTTGTACATTGTTATCTTTCACTTCTATCTAGGTCCTGTCATGTGCTTAACCCCCCTCTAGAGCACCAAGCAATTCATCTAGGGTTAAGCGACAAGAACCCCATATTGCACGTATGGAGTGGTCACTAAGACAGACTCCCCCTGTGTGTGTGAACTCTTATGGGTTAGCCAAGATCGCACGCTGTATAACACACAGTAATTAGGAAATCGCATGTATTGGAGTAGCCACCCAGACTGAACTCTTACTGTGTGTATGAACCTTTATGAGTTAGCTAAAATCGCACGTTGTAGACATGCACAGTTGAGCTAACAACTCTCAATGAGTTGTGAACCTCCTTTCATTGCTTGCAAGGCTTTCATTCGTTTCTTCATTATGTTTCGCTTTCATTATCTTAAATCTTTCACTTTGTTAAGATAATACTTTTTGTTCATTAACAATATCACATCACGTAAAGTCACATCATTATATGTAATAAGGAACATAAGAAAACATATCATACATAACATACATAGCATACACAACCAACATACATCAACATCATCATACATAGCATCAATCATACATCACCTTAAACACCATGCATCGCACATTCACATACTTACACATATGCATATCAAGTATAAATCATCATACATCATAACTGACCCGCCGCGGGATAGGGGGTTCGGGGGCGGCAGCCCCTGACAGCGGAGTCCTAGGGGCAGCAGCCCCTAGTGGGGTCCAAGGGGCAACGCCCCTAGCTGGGGCTGGGCTGACCTAAAATTTTTTATTTTAACACTTTTATATAGCATATTTCCTTTTCGAAAAATTGATCTTCTCGTTAAAACCTCTTAAAATCTCTGTCATTTAAATTGTATATTTTGTATGCATTTCCAGCCCCAAACTAGTTCAAAACCTTTAAAATAGGGGATCTAGAACTCACCTATACTCAGTGAGTAGCTTCTCAATCAAGCATACAAAGCAAGGGTTGCACTGCACAGCCTACAGATAAGTTAACACTCAAAGGAGTTAATTTTTGCCTAATTTCGCTGCAAGATTAGTAGTTTCGCCAGCAATTTCGCTGCTAGTTTCGCCAGCAGTTTCGCTGCTAGTTTCACTGGCATCTTCGCTGGCTGTTTCGCCCAACTATCGTTTGAATAACATGTCTGCGAAACTACCTGTGAAACTATACGTCGGAAGATCCGCAGTTTCGCTGACGAATAACTAATTTCGCTGGATGAACACCTAGTTTCGTAGAACAGGCTGAAAAATAAGAACCAACCTATTTTTGACCCAAAACTTGAATCTTTTACATCCAAAACCTTGGTTTATTACCCAATAAACTACATCTAATCTTCTTACATGTTTTCTTACACAAAAACATGAGTATTGGGCGAATCTTTGCCACTTTCAAAAACCCCAAACCTAGAATCCGGGTTTACATCAAAAGGAATGATTAAATGATGTTTCTTAGCTGGATTCATGATGTTTTCTTGTTATTTGGATGCCTACGAACACGATCTTCAATCTCGAGATCAATCGAGCCTTGAATCTTCAATTCTCTCCACTTTCTCTCTCTACTCTCTCTACTCTCTCTACTCTCTCTCTAGAACTAGAGTGTTGAGTTGCAAATGAGAGCTGCTCAAGCTAATCCGTTTATATATACTGGGTGTTCCCGAGACCTTAAACTCACCAAACACACAACCCGCGAAGTCTACTCGGTCTATAACCCATATCCGTTTTATTTTCATTAAATGATATCGTCTAAGCCCATGATTATTATTTGGCTCGCTTAGACATTATTCTGGGTGTTACAATATTCGATGTCGTGGTTTGGTTCGTTAGACTCGCAATAACCCTACTTAGCACCTAATAACCTTGATTTCAACATTCTACTTAGTTTTATTAGTTAATTTGTCCAACTAAGTTTCGGTTCTTGGTTAGGACTAAAATCATTGATTTAGGGCACAAATCGACTGGGATTTATGTAGGTTGCACCACATTGTAGCTGTATAACAACCAAAAATCGTCAAAATCTTGAAATTTTAGCAAAGTAACGACACGATATGTGATTTTAGGGCGATTGAGGGGTGATGAGTATGTGAGATCGACTATGTCCCTATTATACTGAATCTGGTTTCAATCGGGCGATTGGAACTCAGTCGAGCGATTGGTTTAGTCGATCGCCTTCAGTCGGGCGACTGGGTTTCAGTCGAGCGACTGACTCATTCGGACAACTCCATTCGGGCGACTAGCTCAATCTTGTAAGCCATTCATGTGAATGGTTCATACTCATGCTCCATTCGGTGTCTAGTGCATAAGTATGGTCCAATCGTACAACTAGTCCATACTCATGGTCCAGTCGTGCGAATGGATCATACTCATGGTTTTGACTTTATGACCATTTGACATTTAACCCCATTTAACTATTGATTAAACATTTTGAGCATTCGATCATCTCAGACATGATCATTTTAACCTTGAAAACTTTTGATCACCTCAATCGTGATCCTTTTAAGCAAAACACATTTTGTCACCTCAGACGTGACTCATTTAACATTGAAAGCACATTTTGTCACCTCAGACGTGACCCTTTTAAGTTATTTAATCCCATATTGAATTCCACGACATAGTCCGAATTATAACTCTAAATTGACTAAATGTAAAATAAAACAAAAGAGTTAACATTAAAAGACAAGTCTAAAGATGTTTTTGTGATTTTGTGTGAGGTGGAAATCCTAAGATAGAAATATAACAGATTTATTTCTTGAACAGGCAGCATCAAGTTATTTTGACCATAGGAGGAAACGATTCATTATGGAATCATACAGGTAATCAACTCATTCAGGACGTGTTCCCAAAATCATTTGATGCTAGATTCTTGTTTTCGTCAAGAGTCATCAAAAAATTAAGGAAATCATACTAGTACTATAAGACACACATAATGATTTATACTTTCAAGAATTGCTGCCACGATGATTGTTAGTATACTTGTCCACTTAAATCCATACACAAACTTTTGACACAGATTGGTGATGGTTTAAGATTTAATTATTTCAACAAGCATTTGTGGATCCCACGCTTATATGATAATCAACATTCCTCAAGGGATTTTTGAGTGGTCTACGGATATTTTTGACAAGAAGACATTATTTTTAGAGCTTTCAAAGAGAAGCCAAGCCTCAGGTCAGTGCCACCGCACAGTAGAGAAGCGACAAACAACAATGAATTCTAGGATATATAGGTTATGCTTATCCTCAGTCAGTACCACCACACAGTAGAAAGGCACATAACCTATCTTCTTGTTTGAACAATTTATTCTTGTTGCACAGATCGCACCAACAAGATAGGTTATCAATTTGATTGCTTTTTGCATTTTTCATCATGTGCTTTGCTCATCTTTTGGTCATCCGCACAAATTTATGGCGTTTATTTTGCTCGTCACCCCTTATTGGAACTCTGTTGATTGTGTTAACCAAGGATAAGATAATGACCCACAACTTGTTGAACAACTTAGTTTGATCTTGAGATCACCAACGAGGTCTACTTATCTATTGTGTTAAATCTACCGACACATCATCTAATGGTCTAGCAACCTTTAGGTCTACTTTCTCCATGTTACCTTAGTAGTAGCTAGTTTTACTATCATTTTTCCTTTTATTTTTGCTTAGACTTCTCAGACTTTTACTTTGAATTTCACATCTAATTCAATTTAAATCTTTTAAAGTCCCAAATTCTTTATTCCTGTGTACTATCATTTTCCATAGTCGTTGAATCGATATCTCGGATACGATCTCATTTCTTTTAGCTTGCCTGTCCTCCTCCCTCTATTTTTTACACTAACTTAACCTATTCTCCCCCTAAAATTATAAAACCGTAAACGATTTGCGTTTTTAGTATTTTAATAGGTGAAGAAATGAAATCAATAAAATAAATTAAATAAAAGAAACTAGAATAAAAGAAAATAAAAGAAAATGAACTTTATGCATCGGACTAAACATGTTCATCTTCTTGAATTACATCACTTTTCTTTTAACGACGTTGACCTCTAACAGATATAGAAAACATGGTTTATCAAAGGCTTTTGTATAGAGGTCAGTGCGTTGAAAATCCGTATTTATTTTCAAAACATCGATTAGATTCTTTTCAAAGCAATCACGTATAAAGTGATATTTTATGCCGATGTGTTTGGTCTTAGGATGTTGGACAGGATTTTTAGTAACAGCTATTACAGCAGAATTATCAACAAATATGGGGGTGTTAGAAAATTTCAAACTGTAGTCCCGCATCTGCTATTGAATCTAGATGATTGAGAATAGCAGCTTGCCGTAATAGCATATTCAGCTTCACAAGTTGACAACACAACTGATGGATGCTTCTTACACTGCCACGTGACTAATCTTCTCCCAAAGAATTGACAACCTACTGAGGTGGATTTGTAGTTCATCATACAGGCGCCATAATCCGAGTCAATGTACGCGGTAAGCTCGAAGTCATCGTCATGAGGATACCACAACCCAAGTGTTGGTGTACCCTTCGGATAACAAAATATCCTTTTGACCCCTATAAGATGGTTAACTTTTGGTTTCGCTTGATATCTTGAACAAAGTCATGTTGCATACATAATATCAGGTCTAGAGGCAGTGAGGTACATGAGGGATCCAATCATTCCTCGGTACATGGTGGCATCAACCAGATCACCATTCTCATCGAGTGCTACATCATGGTTTGTAGCAAGTGGAGTCCTAGCTGCGAAAGCATTCTCCATGTCAAACCGACTGAGAATATCCCTTACGTACTTGGTCTGATGTAGAAATATCCCATTTGGTGTTTGATCCACCTGTAACCCGAGAAAGAACTTCATCTCTCCCATGGCACTACTTTCAAATTTTTCCTTCATAACTGCTTCAAACTCTTTACATAAGTCTTCGTTCTTGGAACCAAAGATTATGTCATCAACATAAATCTGAACAAGCAGCTGATCACCATCCATAGTGTATAGTCAATGACACCTCTACGAAATCCGTGTTTCACAAGGTGAGTTGAGAGTTCTTCATACCATGCTCTCGGGGCTTGGTGAAGCCCGTAGAGAGCCTTATCTAGTTTGTAAACTCTGTCCCGTTGGTATGGATCCTCAAATCCTTTGGGTTGACTGACATACACTGTTTCCTAGATTTCACCATGAAGAAATGCACTCTTTACATCCAATTGATAGACTTTAATCTTCATGTAAGAGGCATAGGCTAGGACAATACGGATGGCTTCCATTCTTGCCACAAGTGCAAATACTTCATTGTAATCAATTCTCTCAACTTGTCGAAATCCTTGAACTACAAGTCGAGCCTTGTTCCTGATGATGACACCTTGGTCATCTTTCTTACATTTGAAGACCCACTTGGTGCTAATGACCTTAGCACCTTTAGGTCTATCTACCAGTGTCCATACACCTAACTTCTTGAACTGAAGAAGTTACTCTGCATGGCACTCACCCATGCCTCATCGTTTAGGACTTCACTGACGTATTTGGGCTCGAACTGAGACACAAAACAACGGTATGCACCATGGTGAAGATACCCTTTCTCCATTACCGAGGCATAATCAGCTGAATACAACTGATTTCTTGTCTGAACTCCTGATCTGATATCCCCAATGACATTGTCAAGAGGATGATAGACATTTAGACGTGATCTAGGAGTGGTGGGAACAAAACCTCAGAATCAAGATTTTGAACGTTTGGTTCTGTATCTGAGGCAGTAGGAGTGTGAGGATTCGAAGACTCAGAGGCATCAATGTTAGATGCTTGTGGACTTGCAGTAGTTGGAGCCTGTTGCCCCTGATTGTTCTGATCATTCTCCACAGCTTCATTGTCAGAGAAGAATCACTTACCTCGAGTGCTCCCCCTGAATGGTTAGACGATTCACCTTGTGAACCAGATGATGTAGAGTCCTATGATGTGTCTTTAAGATATCATACATCATTTTAGCTCATAACTCATCATCAGAAGTGAAGAGAGGGATGTTGAAGGACTTGAAGAATCCATCATAGTCGAAAAAGAAGGCGGGTCCTTTTCCAACAGGAGGGGTGGTGTATCTCTGAACATCAACGTTACACCACACCTCTACTTGACCCGTTGAGTTGTTATAAACTCTCTTATTCGGTATGTTGTATCCTAGAAAAATGCCCTCTTCAGCCTTCTCGCTAAACTTTCCTTCCTGAGTTTTATTCAGCAATGTACATGGTGCTCCAAACGGTTCGAGATACTCCAGATTTGGTTTACATCATTTAAGTAACTTGTAACACATCTTGCCATGACGTTTTACCACCAAAACTCAATTTAACGTGTAACACGCATTGGCAACTGCCTCATTCCAAAATTAGATAGGTAGTTTTGAGTCTGCTAGCATTGTGCGTGCTGTCTCTATTAAGCTGCGATTCTTTCTCTCAGCAATCCCGTTCATCTGAGGAGTGTAGGCGGAAGTAAACTGGTTCACAATTCCCTTTTCTTTGCAGAAAGCCTCCATCCATTGGTTCTTGAACTTGGTTTCGTTGTCTGAGCGTACTTGTCTCACCTTCAGCTTGTAAAGAGACTCCAGTGTAGTTACCAATTCTTTGAATGACTCAAATGTTTCTGATTTGGATTTTAGAAACATCACCAAGAAAATCTTGAGTAGTCATGTGTAACTACATAGCAGTACAAGTCGCCTGCGATGCTTCTAGTACTGACTGGACCAAACACATCCATGTGAAGAAGCTCAAGAGGCAGTTCTATAGAATTAACTTTCTTAGCCTTATGAGACTTCTTTGTCTATTTGCCTTTCTTGCATGCGACACAAAATTCCGAGAGTTGGAAGTTCTTGACATTGACTCCTCGCACTAGATCATTTTGGATCAAGTGGTTCATCTTCCATGGATTGATGTGCCCCATTCTCCTATGCCAGGAGATAGAATCCTTCTCAGTAGCTTTTGACAAGAAGCACTGAACTTGATGATTCGTTGTGGAGGTCTTCGATAGATCCAAGACGTAAAGGTCATTATATCTTGAGGCGACATTAATACTTGTTCCTCGGGAATCACATAGCCCTTTTTAGGACATCGCACTTCTTATGTCGAAAACTACCTTAAATCCCTTGTCACATATTGGGAAACAGAAAGCAAATTATTTTGAAGTGGTGAACATAGTTTACCTTGTCAAACTTCCCTTATGGTTTCTACTTCCCCTTGAGCTGTGATGTACCCTCCTTTGTTTCTAGAAAAAGAAAAGACCTCCTTTGATTTGTTTGACGTTTGATAGGAGTGCTGGTTTCCAGTCATGTGCCTTGATGCTCCGCTATCTATAATCCAAGTGTTTTTTTCAGCACTATAGCGAACACCCTGCACATCAATTGAAAACATTATTAAGTGAAGGACCCAAGCCTTAACCGGCTTGGGTTTCCCAGAAGCATCACACATCATAAATTCTACCCATTGTCCATTAGAGGGTGAGGGAAGATCATTTGTCTTCTTGCTCTCATTACCAGACATAGACTTTTATTTCCATAAGCAGCTTTGTGTAAGCCTGTTTGTGATAAACAGACGACTGGCTGATAGGTTGAACTTTAGGTTCACTGACTCTTTTGGTGTAGTCATGGAGCTTCTTTTGGAAGAGCTTGATTTAGTGTCATAAAGTTCAATCCTTTTCTTGTGTGTCTGATAATAAGGACAATCAAGACACTATGTGCCCATAATTTCCACAGTTGTAGCATGATCTGCTTCAACTGACGATTTAACTATTTCTGTGGAGAAGTGTGTGACACATGAGTGACTTTATTCTTTTGGGTTTGACACTTCTAGTTTAGATGTTTTATCTTGTTTAACAAAATAATTGTTGGAACATTGTTAAATCTTTTCCCTTTTGCTTATTGGACTAGACATGAAGCACGTGATTGGTTAATTTGTTTGCTATTTCTTGGTTCAGAAATAGACTTTGTTGAACCGGACTTTTATTTTAACCGTTTCAAATTGTTCGTCCAGATTAACACAAGACATTTACCTTTTGATTTTGAAGTGGCATCCTTTTGTTTAGTGACAGATTCATTTGGTTTACGTGGAATCTGGATCATTACAAGAGGAATGGACACCACATGATCCTTGATTGGGTTTGATTTATTTGTTTACTTTTGGCATTCATCAAGGTCTCATGTGGTGGTGGAACCACTTATATCCCAAACCCTCCCTATTGTTGCACTCTCTCACTAAGTGTTGGACAATATGAGAAGAACTTGTCCAACTATGCAATTTTTGTTTTAATGAATTTACTTCTACCTCCAAAACTGCTTTTGTTTCTTAGTGTCTTCAGGGAGTTTAGATAGAACTAATGTTATTAGCTTGGTTAAAAGCTACTACTTCAGTTTCCCTAAGCTGTTTATTCAAAAGTTTTATCTTTTCTTTATAGATGTGCTCATTTGTTAAGACTTTATTTGCTTCAGTGCACAGTTGTAAGTCCTTACTAGTTATCATTAGGTCTAATAACCTAGCAAATTTCAAATCAATGCTTTCCCAAATTTATTACAATCAGAACAAGCATGATTATTGAAAAGTTGGTAGTGGTATTTACCTGAGAGGGTGAGGTTGAATCAACCATCAAAGCAGTGTCTGACTTTTCTGGTTCTGGCGATTCTTGACTGTTGAACTTATCCCTTCTTCAGGTAGGTGATCAACTAAAGTTGCATATTCATCAACATTTGACATCGCGAGTTCCACTACAATATCACTTTCGCTTGCTGAATCGTCATCTAGATCCTCAACACTAGCAATGTTGGATTCTCCCGGAGACACAAACCAAAAGCTCCAATCTTGTCCTTCGTCATCATGAGCAGTCAAGGCTTTATGATCCTGCTCATGAAGTAGTGTCTGACTTTCTGGTTCTGGCGATTCTTGACTTGTTGAACTTGTCCCTTCTTCAGGTAGGTGATAAATACAGTCGCAGTTTCATCAACATTTGACATCACGAGTTCCACTGCAATATCACTTTCGCTGCTGAATCGTCATCTCTAGCTCCTCACAATAGCGATGTTGGATTCTCCGGACAAACAAACCAAAAGCTCCAACTTGTCCTTCGTCATCGGAGCAGTCACGGCTTTATGATCCTTGCTTCATGAAGTAGGACTGCTTGTGGTTTATCCTGACGAGTGAAAGATGAGAATGGATTCCATTTTGTCTTCTTGGGCTTCACACATTCACGTTTGAAGTGCCTTTTCCCCACAGTTGAAGCAAGGTAACATTGGTCTTGTCAAAAGCAAAAGTTGTGTCCTTGGTAGCAATCAAATTTTGTCCGGTCTTCTTCACAAACATCTTAGCTCTCTGAACAGCACTTGCTAAGGCCGACATGATGTCCATTCTCTCCAGCTCTGTCTCGTCTACTGCTCGTAGTCCTCATCTGCCAGATGGCAGTTCCTAGTTTTCCCAGCAACTAGCCCGTCATAGGAGTGCACAAAAGCTACTAAGAGATCCATGTGCTCCTTTGCTACCTCTACTGTCACATTCTTGAGATTCTCGGTCTTCAGTTTTATAGCATTGGCTTCAGGTGTATGTATTGGATACAAAACGATCCTGACTTGTCAGATCCTGAAGTAGTGGCTTCTGATGGACCAGCTGAACTCAACACAAACCTCGTTTGTAGTGGCGCTCCAGATGTTTTGGCTTGTGGAGTTGAGTTGTACAATGTCGGATTCTGATCATATGAAGTCTTTTGGGCCCTGTACTTCATCCTCAACTCTTCCTCTCTCAGCTTTAGAATGAAATCATTGATATCTAACTTCGCTAGCATATCATTCTGTCTGAGGTTGGAAACAAATGAACTCCACTTCTTGGGCAACCCATCTGCAAAATTTGAAACTTTGTCTTCCATAGATGTGGTGACTCCACGAGTGTGTAGCTCACTCATCAAATGGTAGAACCGATCAATGACATCATCCAAGCTCTCCTTTCCCATTGACAAGAAGTTGTCAAACTCCTTTTTCAACGCTTTAGCCTTCAAAGCTTTTAACAATGCATTTCCTTCATACGTCTTTTCCAAAGCATCCCATATTTTTTAGCTTGCTTGTTGTCTAGAGAATTGATGGAAGATGTCCTTAGGAATTGACTGAGTCTGCAATGCATGTACTTTCTTCTGCATTGTACTTTACCTTTTGGCCATCAGTCATAATGCTTAAGGTGACTTTGACTCCATCTGCACCTACAGGCATACTATATCTGTCTCTATTGACTCCCACAGATGGGATCTACTCCATTTAAGTAAATCTCAAATCTTTGCTTCCATTGTGGGCATCATCTAATGTTATAAGTTTAGGGGGCTTGTTATGATTTCTCACGTCATTTTCTAGAAGCAAAAAATTTTGAATCCTAGAATCCTTTCTGCGGTAAACGCTGAATATTGATCCTCCATTACTATCAACTTTAACCTTTGGAACAAACTATCTATTACTTGTGCGAATGAAGGTGTACGATTGGACAGCTCGTGCGATTGAACAATGTGAATGGCTCAAACACGTGAATGAACCAATGCGAATGAATCAATCGTGTGAATGGACAGATGCGGATAAACAATGCGAATAGACAGTTCAGTCGTACGAATGGATGTACGAATGAGTCCAATCATGCGTATATGAGGGATGCATATGGATTCAGTCGTGTGATTGAGTCAACCAGGCGACTGAAGCTGCTGAATCTTGAGAATTCGAAAGTTTAAGGTATTTTGCCGCAAAAACACGAATTTCTCAAGAACCCTAATTGCGTATGTCGGAAAAACGTTAACTTTACGACCTGGAGACGTCCAAAACAACGTTTGACACAAAAAGATTACGTTTTTGCGTGAAAAAACAATTTTTATATCAAAATCGATTGAATCACACGTAAATCAAGAGCCAAAGCTCTGATACACTTGTTAGGGACCGTGTACTGGAAGGAGTATAACTGATCATGTGTATACCAAATCAAGTAGTGCGGAATCCTATTTGATTGGCGATCCAATCAGTGAGAATCTTAACCCGATCGTTATAAGATTAACTAAACGTTAAGAACGAATAAGAATCGATCAAGAACGATCTATGAACTTGGACTGGCTTTTTGGATGTTATGGACGACTAGAGTATGTGTAGGAGTCGAATTCTTCAAAAAGTTTTATTTTTTTACGAATTAAGTGGTATTTATAGGTTAGGGTTACTCATTCGTGCGACTGAACCATTAGCATGGTTCAGTCGTGCGACTGAGTCGTGCGACTGAGTCATGCGGTTGATCCATTCGCACGACTGATTGTTCAGTCATGCGACTGAGTCAATCTCATGTCATAATTGTGCGACTGATCCAGTCTCCTGGTTCAGTCGTGCGACTGGTTCATTAGCATGAAATTGTTTATGCGTATGGTCCATTAACATGGACCATTCATATGAGAACTTCATATGACTAAGTTTGAATATGTTTCTCAATCATTCTTTGACTATGATCTATTCAAACAACCACAAACCTATATAGTTCGTTCAATACGCGTTAATAAATGATAAACATTAAAACATACACTGAAACATTAAGATCAATAACCACATAATACGTTTCATTCAACTCATATATTTCATTTACATTAAGGACATGACATACATATTACATGAAGATCGTAAACTACGTACATATGGATCTACATAATTATCACGCGATATTTTATTTGCAATATGCTTTTGAATGAATTGTTTAAATAGTATTTAATTCTAATTTAATAACATTATAAAAAAAATTTAAATTTTATTAATTAAAATAAAATTTAAAAAATTTAAATTTAAATTAAATATGGAATTCAATTGGAGAATTTATCTAAAATAACTAACTAAATTAGTTAAAATTTAAAATTTAATACTAACAATTTGAATATTCAGATATAGCATATGTAGGTCACTATTTTTAAATTTTAATGGTAATAATCAATAGAGGTAGGTTAATAATTTTAAATTTTAAAAAATTTACATACTCTAATAATATCATACATATTTATCTGCATTATATATAACATAATACAACTATTTTATTATATATCTTATACTAATAAATAAAAATAAATTCGGATACTTCCACTATTATAGGTCATCTAATAATTGGTTTTACCGCTTCTCTAATTATGAATACTATAATAGATATTTATAATTAATAACTATCTATAATTAAATTTTCAAATAGGTTAACTTCAACTTTCAAATGTATAATACATGAATTTATTCAATCGGTATAATACACAATATTTAAGACATAACTTTTAATGTTATGAACTATGTAACAGTAAATTTATTTAGCTAGTGTATTACATGAGATTATAACCTAATATATATATATATAGATATATATATATATATATATATATATATATATATATATATATATATATTATATATATATATATATATATATATATAGATATATATATATATATATTATATATATATATATGTATGTATGTATGTATATACAATAATTGTTTTATGTTACTATTCTTTCACTATCAAATATATTTTAGAAAATATACGAAGTAACTTCTCTTATAATCAAACAGTCTAGGTTTTATAAAGAATTTCTTCTACTTCTTCATTATTCACACAATCGTTATATTCAACCATTTCGATTGCATTCAATAAGAATATAAATCTTCCCTAATAAAAATAATAATATAGTTTAAAAGTTAATTTAAATGGAAGGCTAATGTGGGTAAATTGTCATTTTTTAATTTTAACATTATTAAATGTTGACTAATAGAATTTAATAACATAGATGAATAAAAATAAAATATTAAGGATCATATTAGAATTTTAAATTTTAAGGATCAAACCTAAAATTTTGACATAAGGACATGTGGTAATTTCTGTATTTTTAAATATAATTTTTTCAATCCATGTAACACACGGATGGTTAGTTTGTATAAACCAATATAGAAAAGGCTAGAATACAATAACCAGAATGTCACTCTTCTAATCTCTTAAACACATTGTTGTAATGTTAGACACTCTACTTTTGTTTTACTGGACATAGCCGTAAAAGTTAATTCCAAAACTTATAAATAGTTTTAGAACTTCAAATCTAAACGTTTATATCACTAATCAGTGGTCAAAAGATAAAGTGATATATTAATTATAAACCCCGCTACCCTCATTTGCGAGGCCTATCAACCATCACCGTCATCACCATGTTGTTACCGTCGTCATAAAAGCAAGCGATGTAATCATGGATGACGAAGTTTAATAGGATGAAATATGTTGAGGCGTAGGAGAAAGCGAGAGGTAGAAGCATAACTGAAGAAGACATAGACAAAAAACCGTGACTTAGAAAAACTATTGTAGACACCACTTCAAATGTATGTATGTAAATATGAGAATTTTAAGACTAAGATATTCGGTCAATTATAAAACTCAAAAATTAAACCGTGTGTCAAATTTTAAAGTGTATTATATCTAGGTGGTGTTGCAAATGTGATACAATTATATATAATGAAAATAATAAATTTAAATTGATCTCGAACGGTGTTGTAGATGCATCTCTAAGGTTCCACAAAAGGTGTCGAAAATGTGTCATAGATAATTAACAAAAATTAATCATAATTAAATTAATGGTAAATTGAAGTAAGGTTGTGTCGCAATTATGTGTAACTACCAACACAAATTTTTTTGTCAGAAATGTGTCGTAGATTACATCGCAAATGATTTCCAACAAGGCTTTTTCCTATTCAGATATCGCGTCAGAGACGAGTCGGAAATTCTTGTTTCCTATACAACTTGATTTTAACCTAGCACCAATAATGAAATGAAATAGTACCATTAAATGTGGAAAAATGAAAGAAACGTATAATTATTTGTGGAAATGAACGGAACGTAAAAATAATTTTAGAATAGCATTTCTTCTTGCTATGTGGTTTTGAAATGAAATAACCTAACAAGTTTGGAACAATATGTTTCTTAACACTAATATAATCGTAAGGCCAAGCTTATAAAATACTCTATTCAGATTGTTCTCGTATTGTCATATCATATTGCTAAACCCTTTTTTTATAACTCTATGGTTTTTACATGAACTTATTTTGTATGCCTTTTTTATATGACTTTATTAAATTAGATTATTATTATATATGCCCTTTCTTTAATTAAAAAAATTATAATAACTTACTTAGTTTATCATCCAGCAACACTAAATAGTTGAAATAATTTATATTTATAAATTATAATAAAGCAAGTTTTCTAAAGACATATGTATTTCTCTTGACTTATCTATTTGTCATTTGATATTTTTATAGGCATCATCATCTTATTTTTCCCCAAAAGGATGTTATAGTAATTTAAACATTAAAACTAATTTCTCTCATTTATTAAAGATCAATTTTATTTATTGTAATATTTCTCTCTCATCTTGATTTTCTAAAATGAATGTATCTTTTCAAAACTAGATTTTATAAGAAAATAAAAAACCACATTTTTAATTAAAGTAGAACTAATAATAAAATATTTTTATATAATATGAAATTTTTAAAAACACTAAACCTTTTTGAAACAAAATATTTTAAATCTCTCCTTTTTAAAAATTATAAAAATATGAACTCTTCTAAAACAATTTATTAAAACATTCAGAATAACTACAAACCAGAGATTTATATAAACAAGAAGTTTTAAAAAATAAATTTTTATAATAGAATCTTAATACAAATGTTTGAAATGAAACTATTTAATAAGATAGTTAAAAAATTGTAGATACATGTGTACCTACTTTATGAGCTTAAATGTAAAAGTCTTTCATGTATTACACATATGTAATGTAATGGTTGAATGCAATATAATATGTGGTTGATGTTTATTAATGTTTAATTATTTCATATTATTATGTGTATGAACTTATTATATAGGTTTGAGGTGATGTATATAATTCTAAGTCAATAATGATTAAGTAATGTGTTCAACAAAGTCGGATGAGTATTCATACTAATGGCCCATACTTATGAACTACGCATGAATACATCATGCTTATAGACCAGTCGCATGACTGAACCAGGAGACTGGATCAGTCGTATGATTGATACATAAGATTGACTCAGTCGCACGACTGAACATTCGGTCGTGTGTATGGATCAATGACATGATTCAGTCGCATGACTAAACCATGCTAATGGTTCAGTTATACGAATGGAAACCAATAACCTATAAATACCACCTAATTAATGGAAAAACATAACACTTGAAGAGATTTACGTATACACATAAACCCTAGCCGTCCAGAACGTCCCAAACAGCTTGTCCAAGTTCATAGTTCGATCCTGATCGATTTCTATTCGTTCTTAACATTTAGTTTCAATCTTATATCGGTCGGGTAATCGTTCTCACTAATTGGATCGCCAATCAAATAGGATTCCGTACTATTTGATCCAGTATAACGCAAAATCAGTTAATACTTCATACGCACACGGTCCTCTAACAAGTGGTATCGGAGCCAAGGCTCTTGATTTTGCATTTGATTCAATTAGGTTTGGAGTCAAAACTCACGTTTTAATTCAAAAGAGTCATCTTTTTTAGTCCATGGGTGTTTTTCGACATCTTCGGGCATTAAAGTTTAAGTTTTTCGTCATATGACAGATTAGGGTTTTTGGGTAAATCGTATTTTGTGTCTAAGTGTCAAAAATTCATTTTTTTCAAACACAACAGCCTTCAGTCACACCAATAGCTTATTCGTACGATTGAACTCATTCGTATACTCCATCCGCACGACTGAACTCAGTCGTATCCTTCATTCGCACGACTGAACAACTTCATTTGTTTGACTCCATTCGGCCAGTTCATACTCACGATTGAATCCAATTGCACGATTGAATTCATTCGCACTCTTCATTCGCACGAGTGATCCATACTCATAGTTTATTCACACAAGTGATCCATACTTACTGTCCATTCGCACAGATTGAAGTCGTCCTACTCTCAAAGTATATAGTTAATAGAAATGGAAGATTAGTTTGCTGTGTTTACTAAAAGAAAGGACTCACGCATCCAGAACCTACTACTTCTTGAGAATGAGATTGTAATCACACTAAACCGCCAAAGCTATTAACATTAGACGAATATCCTCAGTGGAAACAGTGGTTTGATATTTACCTATATGGAGTGGATCCAAATCTTTGGACTTCTATAAGGACTGGTCACACGGTACCAGTCAGTGAAAATGGAGTTGTGTTGACATTGGGAGGAATGAGCGAAACTTAGAAGATACTCTTCAATGCTGAGAAGAAAGTTTATGCCCTATTGACTCAGTCAATTCCGAAAGACGTCTTTCATCAGTTTTCTGAGAACAAGCAAGCCAAAAAGCTATGGGAGGCATTAGAGAAGAGATATCATGGAAATACGACGTTAAAGGCACTGAATGCTAAGGCTCTCAAGAAGGAGTTTGATAACTTCTCTTCAATAGGAAACAAGAGCTTAGATGATATTATTGATAGATTTTATCATCTAATGAGTGAGCTGCACACTCATGGCATAACCACATCAATGGAAGACAAAGTTTCGAGCTTTGCTGATGGTTTGCCTGAGAAATGGGACTCATTTGTGTCTAACCTGAGATAGAATGACATTCTTGCAACATTAGACATAAATGACTTCATCTTGACGTTAAGAGAGGAAGAACTAAGGATGAAGTACAAGTCGAATAAAGGATCCTACGTTTAGAATCCTTCATTCTACAACTCAGTTCCCGCTCCAACTAGTTCAGGAGGACCATTACAAACAATTTCCGTGTCCAGTTCCGCAGCTCCTTCCCAAACCACTGCTTCAGGACCAGAAACGTCAGGGTCATTAGGGACCCAATACATAGTTCCTGAAGCCAATACTACGAAGTTGAAGACTGAGAATCTCGGTAATATCACAGTGGAAGTTGCAAAGGAGCATATGGATCTTCTAGTAGCAGTGGTTCAATCTTATAATGGCTTAGTTGCTGGAAGATTGGAAATTGTCATCTTGCAGATGAAGACTACGAGCAAGTTGACGACAATGAGCTGGAAAGAATGGACATCATGTGGGCTCTAGCAAGTGCAGTTAGAAGAGCTAAAAAGTATGTCAAGAAGAAGGGGACAGAATCTAGTAGCCCCAATGATACGACTTTGGTTTTAACAAAACCAAAGTTCCATGCTTCAACTGTGGTGAAAAGGGGCATTTTAAATGTGAATGTGTGAAGGCTAAGCAAACTAGAAATAGTAACCATTTCCTACTTTCAACCATCAAGAAAAAGACATGGTTGGAACTAGTTCTTCAAGTAAAGAGGCAAAGGCACTAAATGCTCAAGATGATGAAGGACAAGACTGGTGTAATGCTCGGTTATTTATTTATTTCGAAATCGAAGAAAGAAGAAAAAGAAATAAAGTCCAAAGTCGAGGGACCAATCTCGCCAAGGAGAGAAAGTTGGGTGAATGGGAGTATTTAAGGGAGAGGGCAGCCCTTACCCTCCCCCCACACCATCAAAGATCAGCCAAGAAGAAAGAAGAGAGAAAAAGGGAGAAAAGTTGGTTCAAGTTGGTTCAAGTGAGCAAAATCGTTGAGAAGCGGGTCAAATTGAAGCTCTTCTTTTTGTGGTCATTTGTGTGAGTTCCAGGACCCCTCTTTTACACATTTTGAATGATTTTGGGCTGGAACACATCTGAATCGGGTTTTTGAGTGTGTGTATGTTTGACCCGTTTGTGTATGTGGGTATAGATTCATTTGAGTCTTATGTTTGAGCTTGTCTATCCTGGAATGGTGTTGTGGTATGCATTCCAAAGGTTTAGGATGGTTGATTTGGCTTAGAATGGGTTTAGATGAGCTTGGAGGTCGAAAATGGCAGATTAGGTTCGGATGAAATACATTCACCTGCACCTGCTAGGGCTAGGCGACTGAATGGGGCCATACGGCCGATTGCAGTGCGATTGAGATTCATATGCATGATTGGGGTCCATTCGCATGAATGAGGATTCATTCATGCGACTGAGGGTCAGTCGCATGGGGAGTCATGCGACTGAGGGTCCATTCGCATAAGTGCTCATCCGCATTAGTTCATTCACATTAGGTCTATTCGCATTAGGTCCATTCACACGATTGGGTGTTCATTCGCATGGATGTTCATCCGCATTGGTCCATTCGCATGATGTTCAGTCGCATGGAGGCCATACGACTAAAGGGTGTCCATACACCCAAATAGGGTTGTTGCACCCAAGGAGAAGCGTAGTTTAAATTTTGACTTTCGGGGGAAAGTGTAGATGTTAGCATTGACGTGGAAGTTCCCGTAAGTTGATGTAAGGTGACTTTCGAGATCTTAGAGGTTATGTTGGGCATGATGATGATGTTGCATGTTTATGCATGATGCATGTTATGTATGTATGATGTTTCCCTGTATGATGTTGATGCTTGTGTATGTTATGTTCCTTGTTATGATGCATGTTTATCTCTCCTGTGGCTTTGTGTGCTATGTTAACGAATGAAATGAAAGTATGATGTAACGTAAAGTGGAAGATAATGAAAAGTGGAGCAGGATGAATGCGTGCATTAATGAATGATGAAAGTAATGAAAGTCTTGCAAGGATTAGATATCGAGACACGCCAATTATAAGGTGTTAGCCCAACGGTGTGTGGGTTCGCTACCCCAAGAGGATGCACATCGGGGTCTTTCTTTGTGATCGACCATTTGTATAGAACCTCTACCGCTTACCCCTGATACTCCGGCACCATGTTTAGCTATCTATTATTAGACTTTGGCCCAGTAGCCATATAGTTTGGGGTGTAGCACATGGTATTGGTACAGATGATATCAAATGTCCAAGAAAAGATGTAAAGATGAAGAACAAATGAAGAAGACAATAACTATTGCCTATGTGTACGTACGATGCATGATCGCATAAAAGAAATGAATGGTTTTAACGAAAGAAAAGTATGTTTTATTATAAAACTAGTACTCACTCAGCAACCCTGACTTTTTGTGTGTTTCTAGTTGGCAGGTAATGTTGCCGAGGATGGCACTGCGAGGCTACTCAGCTCTATTGGATGACATCCATTTATATAGGGCTTTTGTGATGTAATGCAACAATGTATTTTGTAACTGATTAACGATGTATTATTTTGCAAAAGTTTTTATGATGAAATGAGATGTCATTTTTAACTGTTTCCGCTGTGATGCTTTATGAAAACAAATGTAATTATATGTTTTATGTGCGATGATTTAACAGCTGTAAGCGTCTCAGGAACGGGGCCTTACAAGTTAGTATCAGAGCCAAAGTTTAAGTGAAAGGGGTAAATTTTAAAAATAAACCTTAACTTCAACTGAGAAGGGATGGAAAGGGGAGGGATGCCAATCTGAGTAGCTACGTGCCATCAGGTATTTTCGTTAAGTTAACCGGTATTATGTGCGCATGTTATGTGCTATGTGTTGTTTGTAGATTTAAATACTGATGTAGTCACGATAGGTAATGCTCGGGGTGTGAAAAGTAAAGTAAGTGGCTAATCATAACTGGTCACTGTAATTAGGGACTTACTATACTTGATATAAACTGAGCTGTTCCCTTGACTGACCATGTTGGTGTTTGAATCTTTCAGTGTGCGTGTGAATGGCCGGTGGTAGATCTTCGAAAGCTTCACGGGGTGGAGGTCATGGTGCTGAACCAAGACGCAAGAGGGGATGACCCAGAGTTTAAAGGTGGTTCTTGAAGGACCCGAGACCCCTCATCCGGAGGGTGGTGATGAGAGTGCAAACCTGAGGGCTTCGGTAAAAGAGGCGGTGGTGTAGAAGTCCATCAAGTCATGCAGACGATCTTACCGTCAGTAGTGACTGAAGTTATAAAGGCGGTACGGAAGGAGAGAGGAAAGAAAGAAGTAGACCTACGGGCGAAAAAGAGACAGCCCAAGACTGAGACGGTTTTGTCTGAAGACGAAGAAGAAGAAGAGGAGGAAGAAGAGCCTGCGTTGTAGGCGACACGAGGCTGTGACTACGGGGCATTTATGAGATGCAAGCCCCCTACTTTTGATGGTAATGGCACTACTGCTGCAGCTACTGCTGCTCACCGGTGGGTGAGGGAAATGGAGGCTATTCTTGATATCAGTGAGTGCCGGGAGGAGCAGAAGGTCAAGTTTGCTACCCACTCGTTTGTAGACTCGGCTCTGTGTTGGTGGGACAATATTGTCCAAGCCAAGGGTAGCCGGGCGATAGGAAGGATGAGGTGGGAGAAGTTGAAAAAGATGGTGATTGAGGAGTTCTGCCCTCATAGGGAGATGGATAAGATAAAGAGAGAGTTCCTGTAGCTGGAGGCGGGAACCATGACACACCAACAGTACACCACCAAATTCAATGAAATGGCACGGCTAGTGCCGGATCAGGTGATGCCTCTATCTCGAAAGATCAAGAGGTACATTCAGGGTTTGCCGGTGCGTATGCGTAGGCATATGATCACCGCCCGACCAAGCATTTTTAGGTTTGCGGTCGATTTGGCAGGGAGATTATATGATGAACGGTAGGTGGTGGTGACCGAGGTGAGCAAGAAGGGTGGTGGTGATTGGAACTAGAAGGGGAAAAGGTTTGGTCGGGGTGATGCCTCGACAGTTAACAAAAAGGCACGAGTGGATGACCGCCGTGGGGCCACATCGAGCGCGGGGTCAAAGAGGTGTGGCAAGTGTTGAAGGGAGCATGCGGGAGAATGTAGGTTGGGGTTGAATGTGTGCTTCAAATGTGGGAAGACGGGGCACATCGCAAAGGATTGCCGTGCGGGCAGATGTTTCAACTGTGGTGAAGGGGATCACATGAGTAGGGATTGTAAGAAGCCAAGGGCTAAGGGTTCCGGGGCAAAGAAGAGGGGAAGTGAAGGACCGAGGGCGAGCGCCAGGGCTTTCACTATGACACAGGAGGAAGCTAGGACGGACCCTGACGTTGTGTCCGGTATGTTTCTAGTGAACCAAACTTTAGCTTCTATGTTATTTGATTCGTGTGCCAGTAAAAGTTTTATTTCTGCTGCTTTCTGTGCTAAGCTGCCTCTTAGTAGTAGACGTGTTGATGCACCCTTTGATGTAGAAACTGCCATAGGTAAGTCTACCAGGTTTTCTGAGATGATAGAGAACTGTGATGTGGAACTTGAGGGTCATAAGTTTCCTGTTAGACCGTTCGTGATGACCTTAGGTGGTTTTGATTTGGTTCTTGGGATGGATTGGTTGACGGACTCCGAGGCGAACATTGTGTGTCGCAAGAAGATGATTCGTTTGACAGCACCTGACGGGAGTTTGGTAACTGTTTATGGAGATCGGGTCATGACGATCTTGAAAGTAATCTCAACGGCGGTGGCGGGAAAGTGTATGAGGCGTGGATGTAGTGCCTACTTGGCTTATGTAAAGGATGTGGATAAGCGTGCACCACAACTGTCTGATGTACTAGTTGTGTATGACTTTCCAGACATGTTCCCAAAAGACTGACAGGGAGTGCCACCCGATAGAGAGATTGAGTTTTAGATTGATCTAATACCGGTGCCCAGCCTGTTACCAAAGCACCCTATCGATTGGCTCCGACTGAGATGAAGGAGTTGATGGAGCAGTTGCAGGAGCTACTGGATAAGGGGTTCATCAAACTGAGTATCTCTCCTTGGGGTGCTCCGGTCTTGTTTGTAAAGAAGAAAGACGGTAGTATGAGGATATGTCTTGACTTCCTTGAGTTCAACAAGCTGATGGTGAAGAACCAATAACCCTTACCAAGGATGGACGATTTGTTTGATCAGCTTCAAGGTTCCAATTGGTTTTCAAGGATCGACCTTCGATCTGGTTACCATCAGCTGAAGGTGAAAGAGCAGGATGTTCCTAAAACAGCTTTTCACACGCACTATGGTCACTACGAGTTTCTTGTCATGTCTTTTGGTTTGACCAATGCGCCAGCTTCTTTTATGGATCTGATGAACCATGTGTGTCAGCTAATGTTGGATAAGTCAGTGATTGTGTTTATTGATGATATCCTGATTTATTCGAAGAGCGAGATTGAGCATGCCAGTCATATTCGGGAGGTTTTGGAGACGTTGAGAAAGGAGAAGTTGTAGGCCAAGTTCTCCAAGTGCGTGTTCTGGTTGTGCGAAGTTCAGTTCTTGGGTCATGTGGTGAATCCTGATGGGATTATGGTGGACCCGACAAAGGTGGAGGTGGTGATGCAATGGAAGTCTCCAAAGACGCCATCCGAGATTCGTAATTCTTGGGTTTGGCTGGCTACTACAAAAGATTCATCCAAGAATTTTCCAAGATCGCTTCTCCACTAACCAAGTTGACCCGAAAAGATGTGAGGTTTGTATAGGATCAAGCTCAAGAGAACGCGTTTGAAGAATTGAAAGCGATATTGACTCAAGCTCCTGTTCTATCATTACCCGATGGAAGTGAAGCTCTGGTGGTTTATTCTGATGCTTCCTATTCGCGGTTGGGGTGTTTGCTAATGTAGAGAGGGAATGTTATAGCCTATGCATCCGGGCAGTTGAAGGTTCATGAGGTCAATTATCCTACTCATGAATTGGAGCTAGCAGTCGTGGTCTTTGCGCTAAAGATTTAGAGGCACTATTTTTACGGGACGAAGTGCACTATTTTCACTAACCACAAGAGCTTGAAGTACTTCTTTGAGCAGAAAGATCTGAACATGAGGCAGAGGCGGTGGTTGGAACTTATAAAGGATTATGATTATGAGATCCACTACCATCCGGGCGAAACCAACGTGGTTGCTGATGCCCTTAGCCGAAAAGAGAGGCCCAAGCCGATTCGGGTGAAGGCGTATCAACTAATCATGACTTCTGACATGATGAAGGAAGTTAAATAGTTTCAAGATGAGGCATTGAAGGAAGATCATCTTAACTCGAAAAGAATGGGAGGTCTGGTTGGGGAATTGGGTGAAAACACTTGTGGTTTTAAAACCCGATTTGAACGGGTGCGGATTCCTCATTTTAGGGATCTACGGGTGAAGATTTTGGATGAATCTCACAAGACTCGATACTCCATTCATCCAGGGGCCACAAAGATGTATCAAGACATGAAGAAGGATTATTGGTGGCCGGGTATGAAACGTGATGTAGTGGAGTATGTGAGTAAATGCCTTACATGTCTACAGGTGAAGGCCGAGCATCAGAAGCTGTATGGAAAGATCCAACCTTTGGATATACCAGAATGGAAGTGGGAGCACATCACCATAGATTTTATTACGAAGCTGTCGTGTACCCCGAAAGGGTATGATGCTATATGGGTGATTGTTGACCGCTTGACGAAGAGTGCTCACTTCCTAACGATCCGCGAGACATATTCATCTGAGAGGTTGGCGGATCTATTTATCAAGGAAAATGTAACTCGTCATGGTGTGCCGGTATCTATTGTGTCTGATCGCGACACCCGGTTTACATCCAAATTTTGGAAGAAATTCCACGATGCTATGGGGACGAGGTTACACATTAGCACGGCTTATCATCCCCGGACTGATGCTCAGTCCGAAAGGACCATTCAGACATTGGAGGACATGCTTCGGGCATGTGTGATTGACTTTGGGGGAAGTTGGGATGACCACCTACCGTTAGTTGAATTCTCATACAACAACAGTTATCATGCCAGCATTGGTATGCCACCTTATGAGATGCTATACGGTAGGAGATGCAGAACACCCGTCTGTTGAAGTGATATTGGTCAAGAAGAACTAGGGAGCATCGAGGTGATCGAGGCTACGACTGAGAGGCTTGAAAAGATCAAGGCCTTCATGAAGGTAGCCAAAGATAGACAGAAGTCGTATGCTGATAAACGACGCAGACCGATTGAGTTCCAGGTGGGTAACCGGGTTATGTTGAAGATCTCACCTTGGAAGGGCATTATCCGATTCAGAAAGCGGGGCAAGTTGAGCCCAAGGTATATAGGCCCTTTCCGAATCATCGCTCGAGTAGGAGAGGTGGCCTATAGACTGGAGTTACCGGATGAGTTAAGTGTAATTCACCCGACATTCCGTGCATCTCATCTAAGGAAGTGCTTGGCGGATGAAGACATGATTGTTCCACTGGAGGATATCAAATTAGACGAACGACTCAATTATGTGGAGCAACCAGTGGCAATCATCGAAAGAAAAGAGAAGAGGCTGAGAAATAAAGTGGTTCCTCTTATGCGTGTATAGTGGAAGCACAGGAAGGGATCCGAATCAACATGGGAGACTGAGGAAAAAATGAGACAGCATTACCATGTTTGTTCAAGGAATAACGGGTTTTGGGGACGAAACCTATGTAAGGGGGGTGGACTTGTAACGCCTGGTTATTTATTTATTTCGAAGCCGACGAAGGAAGAAAAAGAAATAAAGTCCAAAGTCGAGGGACCAAACTCGCCAACGAGGGAAAGTTGGGTGAATGAGAGTATATAAGGGAGAGGGCAGCCCTTACCCTCCCCCCACACCCATCAAAAATCAGCCAAGAAGAGAGAAGAGAGAAAAAGGGAGAAAAGTTGGTTCGAGTTGGTTCAAGTGAGCAAAATTGTTAAAAAGCATGTCAAATCGAAGCTCTTCTCGTTGTGGTCATTTGTGTGAGTTTTAGGACCCCTCTTTTACACGTTTTTGAATGATTTTGGGGCTGGAACACATCTGAAATCGGTTTTTTGAGTGTGTGTATGTTCAACCCGTTTGTGTATGTGTATGTGTGTGTATGATTCGTTTGGGTCTTGTGTTTGAGCTTGTGTGTGCTTGAATGGTGTTGTGGTATGCATTCCTAAGGTTTAGGATGGTTGATTTGGGCTTAAATGGGTTTAGATGAACTTGAAGGTCGAAAATGGCAGATTAGGTTCGGGATGAACTGCATTCTGCACTAGCTAGGGCTAGGCGACCGAATGGAGGCCATACGACCGATTGGGGTGCGATTGAAATTTATTCGCACGAGGATTCATTCATGCGACTAAGGGCCAGTCGCATGGGGAGTCATGTGACTGAGGGTCCATTCGCATAAGTGCTCATCCGCATTAGTTTCATTCACATGAGGTCTATTCGCATTAGTTCCATTGGCATGTTAGGTTTCATTCACATGGGTGTTCATCCGCATTGGTCCATTCACATGATGTTCAGTCGTATTGAGGCCATGCGACTTATGGGTGTCCATATGCCCAAATAGGGTTGTTGCACCCAAGGAGAAGTGTAGTTTAACTTCTGACTTTCTGGGGAAGTGCAGATCTAAGCATTGACGTGGAAGTTCCCGTAAGTTCATGTAAGTGACTTTCGAGGTCTTAGAGGTTATGTTGGCCATGATGATGACGTTGCATGTTTATGCATGATCCATGTTATATATGTATGATGTTGCTCTGTATGATGTTGATGCCTGTGTATGTTATGTTCCTTGTTATGATGCATGTTTATCTCTCCTATGGCTTTATGTGCTATGTTAACAAATGAAATGAAAGTATGATGTAACGTAAAGTGGAAGATAATAAAAAGTGAAACATGATGAATGCATGCATTAATGTATGATGAAAGTAATGAAAGTCTTGCAAGCATTATATATCAGGACACGCCAATTATAAGGTGTTAGCCCAACGGTGTGTGGGTTCGCTACCCCAGGAGGATGCATATCGGGGTCTTTCATTGTGATCTAACATTTGTATAAAACCTCTACCGCTTACCCCTGGTACTGCGGCACCATGTTTAGCTGTCTATTATTAGACTTCGGCCTAGTAGCCATATAGTTTGGAGTGTAGCTCATGGTATTGGTACGGAATATATCAAATGTGCAAGAAAAGATGTAAAGATGAATGAACGAATGAAGGAGATAATAACTATTATCTATGTGTACGTACGATGCATGATCGCATGAGAATGAATGGTCTTAATGAAAGGAAATTATGTTTTATTATAAAACTAGAACTCACTCAGCAAAGCTGACTTTTATATGTGTTCCAGTTGGCAGTAATGTTGCTGAGGATGGCACTGCGAGGCTACTCAACTCTTTGGATGGCTTCCATTTATATAGGGCTTTTGTGATGTAATGCAACAATGTATTGTGTAACTTATTAACGATGTATTTTTGAAAAGTTTTTATGATGAAATGAGATGTTATTTTTAACTATTTCCGCTGCGATGCTTTATGAAATACAAATGTAATTATATGTTTTATGTTCGATGATTTACCAACTGTAAGCGTCCTGGGAACAGGGCCTTACAACTGGTCCTTCTGATTTGTTTCTCCTGGAGAATTAAATATTGTCTTTGTTGAAGCATTGGATGATGGGCCTGACAGTGAAGGTGAGATAGCGGCTAAGCAAGTGATGTCAGATACAGAGGAAGCTATGAACATGGTAAATCACTTGGTTAAGGAAGAGCTCAGAGCAACAAGTTTATAATCTCCAGTAACAGAAGAGTCTAATTCTGCTTTGATGGGTGATTCAACTGACTCCTAACAGGTAAGTTCTTTAGATCAACTATTTGAAAAATATGCTTGCTCTGAATGTGAAAATTTTAGGGAAAGCATTGATCTAAAATTTACGAGGTTATTAGAACACAATGATTACTTAGTAAATGACTTACAACTCTGCACTGAAGCTAATCGTATATTAAAACAAAATGAGTGTAGTTTTTAAGAAAAGATAGAACTTTTGGGTAAACAACTAAGAAAAACCGAGATTGTTGCCTTAAATCAATCTAATGATATAAAATTTTATTTAAATTCATAGAAGAAACCAAAAAGGATAAAGCAGTTTTGGAAGTCCAGGTAAATTCTTTAAAACAAAAACTGCATAGTTGGGCTAGTTCTTCTCACACAGTTTAGAACTTAGTGAAAGAATGAAACAATGGGAAGGTTTGGGGTACAAAGTAGTTCCACCACCACCATGAGATCCTCTTGGATACAAAATGTAGACCTATCAACAACAACCCAATTAAGGATCATGTGGTGTCTACTCCTCTAGTTAGTGATCCTGATTCCACGAGTAGGCTTGTGAAATCTGACACTAAACAGAAAGAGACTACTTGAAATCAAAAGGCAAGATGCCAGTTGAGAATTTGAATGATGCATTTAAAAGGGTTAATGTAAGGTCAGGTTCACCAACGTCTATTTCAGAACCCAAACTGACTAAACCAGTTACCACAAACATGTTAATCATCAAAGTCCAACCAAAGTGCAAGTTAATGATGTTCAAAACGTTAAAACAATTAATTTTGTTTTTAAGTGAAACATCTAAAAGAGTAGTGACAAAACCAAACCAGACACACCTCACACCTTCACTAAACTCAACATCACATAAAAGTTCTCTTCAATCTATAGAAGCAAAATCTTGCTACAGTTGTGGAAAATAAGGACATATCTCCACTAATTGTCCATACTATCAGAAGCACAGAAAAAAATTGAACTTCATGATACAAAATTGAATTCTTCTAAAATAAGATCTAACACTCCACCTAAGAGTGTTAGTGAACCTAAAGTTCAAACCACAAGTCAGTCGTCTGTTTACCACAAACAGGCCTTACATAAAACTGGCTTATGGAAAGAAAAATCAAGTATATTGTCTGATAGTGAGAATGATAAGAAGAAAGATATGCCCTCATCCTCTAAAGGACAATGGGTTGAGTTTATGATGTGTGATTCCTTTGGGTCCTAAGCCAGTTAAGGCTTGGGTCCCAAATCTGAACTAACAAGTTTATTTGACTGTGTAGGGTGTCCGCTACAGCGCTATCACTACTACCTAGATTATTGATAGTGGGGCCTCCAGGCCACATGACAGGGAATTCGTCCCTCCTTTTCAATGTCAGACAAATCAAAGGGGGGTATGTTTCATTTGTTGGGAACAAAGGAGGCTACATCACAGCACAAGGCGAAGTAGGAAACGTGAAAGTAAAGTTTAACAAGGTCAACTACATTCAACAACTACAGAACAACTTACTTGAAGTCTCCTAGATCTATGATAAAGGTTTTAAGGTTGTATTTGATAACAAGAAGTGCTACATGTTGAAGAAGGACTATGTGATTAAGGAGGACAAGGTTCTTATGTCAACTTCCAAGACATAATGACTTGTATGTCTTGAATTTAACAAAAGCATCCACAACTAATCACACGGTTCAATGCTTCTTGACAAAGACAACTAAGAGGGAGTCAGTCTCATGGCATGGGAGAATGGGACACATCAATCCTAGGAAGATGAATCATTTGATTCAGAATGATCTAATGAATGGTGTAAATGTCAACTTCCAGCTTCAAGACTTCTGCATAGCATGTAAGAAAGGGAAACATACCAAGAAGGCTCACAAAGCAAAGAAAGTTAATTCTATTGATATGCCTCTCAAGCTTCTACACATGGATCTATTTGGCCTTGTCAGCACAAAGAGCATTGCTAGAGATCTGTATTGCTTAGTAGTAACAGATGATTACTTAAGATTCTCTTGGGTGATGTTTCTGAAAGCCAAATCCAAAACTTTTGAATCATTCAAACATCTGGTAACTACATTGGAATCACTCTACAAGCTCAAAGTTAGGCGATTTCAATCAGACAACGGCACTGAATTCAAGAATCAATGGATGGAGGCATACTGTAGAAAAAGAGGAATTGTTCATCCATTCACCTCTACCTACACTCCATAGATGAATGGTGTAGCTGAAAGGAAGAATCAAAGTTAGATAGAGACTACCGGAACAATGCTAGCCGACTCGAAACTGCATATTCAATTCTGGAATGAGGCAATGGTGAATTCTCGTTACACGCTCAATCAAGTCTTAGTGGTCAAACGACATGTGAAAACATGTTATGAACTACTCCAATGACGTAACCTAACTTGGAGTATCTAGAACCGTTTGGCACACCATGCACATTGTTGAAGAAGACTCAGACTAGGAAGTTCAACGAGAAGGCAGAAGAAGGTATCTTACTCAGATACAGCATACCACACAAGAGAGTTTACAATACCTCAACGGGTCAGGTAGAAGTGTGGTGCAATGTCGATGTTTAAAGATACACCACCCCCTATGAGAAAGGCCCCTCATTCTTCTTCGACTATGACCGATTCTTTAAGTCCTTCAATCTGCCGCCTTGTCATACTGATGACGAGCTTTATGCTACGATGATGTACGACATTCTAAATACTCCTCCACCAGACTCGACATCAACTGGTCCATTAGATGACTCTTCTAGCCCTTTAGGGGGAGACCTTGAAGTAAGTGAGTTTTCATCTGATGATGAAGCAGTGGAGACTGCTAAGGTGGACCAGGAGGAATAGGTTCCACCAATGAAATAAATTACACAAGCGTCAAATCTTGATGCCTCTAACACTTCGGAACCTCATGCTCCAATAGCTACAGAGACTGAACCTGGGTTTAACAACCTAGATAATGAGGTAGCTGTTCCCACGACTCCCAGATCATGGATAAATGTTTATCATCCATTGGACAATGTCATTGGGGATGTTAGATTGGGAGTACAGACAAGAAAGCAGCTATACTCCGCTGATTATGCCTCAGTCATCGAAAAGGGATATCTTCACGATGGTGCATATCGATGTTTTGTGTCTCAGTTTGAGCCAAAAAATGTGAGTGAAACCTTAAATGATGAGGCATGAGTCAATGCAATGGAAGAAGAACTGCTACAGTTCAAGAAGTTAGGAGTATGGACCATTATGGACAAACCAAAAGGTGCTAAGGTGATTGGCACTAAATGGGTGCTTTCATGCATGAAAGACAACCAAGGAGTCATAATCAGAAATAAGGCTTGACTTGTGGTTCAAGGGTTTAGACAAGTCGAAGGCATTGAGTACAATGAAGTGTTTGCACCTGTGGCTCGGATGGAAGCAATCCGTATCTTTCTAGCCTATGCATCCTACATGAAGATTAAAGTTTATCAACTAGATGTAAAAAGTGCATTCCTACATGGTGAAATCCGTGAGATTGTCTACGTCAGTGAAGCCGAAGGATTTGAGGATCCTTATCATCAAGAGAGAGTTTATAAATTGGACAAGGCTCTTTACGGGCTCCATCAAGCCCCTAGAGCCTGGTATGAGAAACTCCCAACTCATCTTGTGAAGCATGGTTTTCACAGAGGGGTTATTGATTGTATATTGTTTATCAAAGAAAAGGATGGAGATTTACTGCTGGTACAGATATATGTGGATGACATAATATTCGGTTCCAAAAATGAAGATTTATGTAAAAAATTTGAATCTATAATGAAAGCACAGTTTGAGATGAGTGCCATGGGGGAAATGAAGTTCTTTCTTGGATTACAGGTGGATCAGACACCAAAAGGAATCTTCCTGCATAAGTCCAAATATGTAGGTGATATCCTCAGGCAGTTCGGCATGGAAAATGCTTCAATTGTTGGAACTCCACTTGCCATGAACCATGGCGTGGCACCCGACAAAAATGATTTTCTAGTTGATGCCACCATGTACAGAGGAATGATTGGATCTCTTATGCATCTCACAGCCTCACGCCCTGATTTCAAGTACGCCACATGTTTTTGTTCCAGATATCAGGCAAAACCAAAAGTAAATCATCTCATCAGAGTAAAACGGATTTTTCGTTATCTAAGGGTACGTCAACACTGAGGTTGTGGTATCCTCATGATGATGACTTTAAGCTTACAATGTATAGTGATTCGGATTATGGTGGTTGCAAGATGAATTACAAGTCAACATAAGCGGGTTGCCAGTTCTTTGGCAAATGCAATTAATCAATGTTGTTAAAATTAATACAGATTTTCAACACGCCGACCTCTACACAAAAGCATTTGATAAACCAAGGTTTTTATATCTTTTAGAGGTTAATGGTGTAAAAAAGAAAGTGATATGATTCTAGAAGAAGAAAGTTTGTAGTCCGACAGGTTTTCTTAATTTATCTTATTTGTTTTCTTTATCTTATTTTCCTGTCTATTAAAATCTAAAAACACAAAAGATTTTAAGTTTTAGAATTTTAGTGGGAGAATAGTTTAGTCCAGTATTTAATTTGTGTACTATTTAATTACTTAAAAAAACAAGGGAGGAGAGGAGCTTAGCTAATAGAAATGAAATCAAATTTGTGATTCTAATTCAAAGTCTATGGAAAATGATAGTACATAAGAAACAAATTATTTGGGACTTCAAAAGAACTTAAATGATTATGATGTAAAATTAAAGTATAAGTCTGAGAAGTCTAAGCAAAATAAAAGGAAAAATGATAGTAAAACTAGTCTGCTACTGAGCTAACATAGAGAAAGTAGACCTAGAGGTTGCTAGTCCATTATATGATATGTTGGTAGATTCAACACAATAGATGAGTAGACCTCATTGGTGATTTAAATTCAAACTAAGTTGTTCAACTTGCTGTGGGTTCCCATCTTATCCCGGTTAACACAATCAACACATTTCCAATAAGGGGTGACGAGCAAAATAAATGCCACAAATGTGTGCGGATGACCATAGAAAATGAGCAAAGCACATGTAAAAATGCTAAAAGAAATCAAGCTAATAACATATGTTGTTGGTGCGTTATGTGCAAAAAGAAAAATAAATGCTCTAACAAGAAGATAGGTTGTGTGTATCTCTGTTGTGCGGTGGCACTGACCTGAGGATAAGCATAACCTAAATATTCTAGAATTCATTGTTGTTTGCGCCTCTCTGCTGTGCAATGGCACTGACCTGAGGCTTGGCATCTCTTTGAAAGCTCTTAGAATAGTCTCTTCTTGTCAAATACCCGTAGATCGCTCAAAAATCTCCTGAGAAATGTTGATTACTATATAAGTGTGGGATCCACAAATGCTTGTTGAAATAATTAAACCTAACTAATCACTAATAAGTCAAAACTCTATGTATGGATTTAAGAGGACAAATATACTGATAATTATCATGGCTGCAACTCTTGACAGTCAAAATCATTGTGTGCATCTTATAGCTCTTGGTCAAAACAAGAATCTAGCATCAAAATGTTTTTATCAAAATGTCCCAAATGATTCTGATACACCTGTATGATTCAATAATGAATCATTCTAGAAATGGTCAAATTAACTTGAAGCTGTGCTGTTCAGGAAGAAAAATCTGTTAGATGTTTTTCTAAAAGATTTCAATCCATCGTTAATCAAAAACATAAAAATTTGTTCTGTTTTGTCTTTAATTTCAAGTCATTTTTCTACTTTTTAGTCTTTTGTTAGGTAAAAGTCCAACTATACAACTAGATCTAATCTATGAATCACTCACTAAAAGTGGTCACGTCTGAGGTGACCAATCGGTTTTAAATTAAAAGGATCACGTCTGAGGTGATCAAATGGTTATAAAAAGGTCATGTCTGAGATGATCGGTGTTCATAATGTTATACCAAAAGGTAAATCTTTAAGTGTGCGAAAGTGTATGAGGTCAAACTCATAACTATGAGAAAATCGCATGATTGGACCATAAGTATGAGCCAATCGCATGATTGGACCATGAGTATGGGGCAATTATACGATTGGACCATGAGTATAGGGCATATGATTTACTATAAGTACGGAGCATCCATGCGATTGGACCATAAGGATGAACCAATCGTACGATTGGATGAAGAAGTATGAGCCAGTCGCATGACTGAACCCCAGTCGCACAAATGAAGCATGCGTATGGGTCCAGTCGTATGACTGAACATTAAGACAGTATAAAAGGAGGGGTGAATCGGTTGCATCTCTCACCACCCTTCAAAGCATTCAAAAAACACTCATACGTAGACACTGTGCCCAGATTTCGTTTTACCTAGATTACTTGCTGATTGTGTTCCTAACCGATTTGTCACTCATCTACAGGTATTGTGAGACTGAAATCGATCAAAATGACCGATGAAATCAAACCCTAACTGACTTAATCGACTAAAATCAAGAAATCAGCAAGACTCCTCAAATAGACCACTTAAATGGATATGATCATTGATTTAAAGGACATTAGGTGCTATTTAGAGTGTTTGCGAGTCAAATGAGTCTAAACACGACGTCATGTTAGGATCGTGTACTGGACGAATACTAACAGATTTACGCGTATACCAAATCAAATAGTGTGGAATCCTATTTGATTGGCGATCCAATTAGTGAGAACGCATGTAGAATCAATTAAAGATTGAATCTAAATGTTAAGAATGATTAGCAATCGATCTACTACGATCTGTGAAGTTAGAACAGGTTGTTAGAGGTTTGTGGACGGCTAGGGTATGTGTAGGTATCGAATTATTCAAGTATCTCGTTTTTCCACGATTTAAGTCGTGTTTATAGGTTAGGGTTTCTCATTCGGGTGACTGAACCATTAGCATGGTTCAGTCGTGAGATTGAGTCATGCGGTTGATCCATTCGCACGACTGAGCGTTCAGTCGTGCGACTGAGCCAATCTCATGTTACAATCATGCGACTGATCCAGTCTCCTGGTTCATTCGTACGACTGGTTCATTAGCATGAAGTTGTTCGTGCGTATGGTCTATTAGCATGGGCCAATCGCATGAGAACTTTATATGATTAAGTTTGAATATGTTTCTCAATCATTAATTGACTTATACGTATTCAAACAACCACAAACCTATATAATTAGTTCATTAAGCGTTAACCTGCTAATCAATGAAATAATAAACATTATAAGCACAAACACGCGTTGTATTTCATTAAGTACCCATTCAATTGCATATATGTAAGACAAAAAAGACATTTTACATTAAGTTCAGAAACTAGGGACACATGTATCTACAAACTCCCCCTTGGACCTAGTTTCATCTAATGTCTTACATCCTTCACAAGCTCCTCATACTTCTTGTACTTCTCTTCTCTTGTGACTGCTGCATGTATCTCAAAAGCTAAACAGAGTCGTATCACATTCTGAAATTGTAGAGCTTGTACAATATCTTGTGAGTCATAGAACAGTGGCCACTTGTATAATGTATAGACATCATCAGCAGACAAGTTAGTAAGCGACATTGGGTCAAACACCCTGATGGTTTCCATAATACCATTCTTGTTCAATACTATGACTGCCTCTCCTATTCTCCAAACATAGTACCACCATTTGAAGTGTGGAGTGAAGTCGTCTGGCATTTCCCGTAGAGGGATCTTAGACATTGTGCGTGGAGGACTCCACTTTAGCACTATTTTTGGTTTGCTAGTTATGGCATCAACCTCAGACCGTTTGATATACCTCGTTGGTTGTTGAGGTTCGAAGTTGACCCATCTGGTGTGGTACTCTCTCTTTAGAGCTGCTTCAAACCAGCCTGACATTTTACGTGGGTCAGCATATAGCAATTTCAACTTTGCTAACTAGTTAAGCTCAAAACCATGGAGAGTCTTCAGATCGTGTGGGAACCTGAAGTACTCAATCCCCTTCTCACGTTTAACTGCATAAACATTGAGATCTTCAAAATGTGTCCACGCTAAGATTTTGCCCAACACCTTATGATGTTTCTTCACTTTATAAAGCTTGGTGTAGACAGTTGACATTGCAGCACTGCATTGAGCTCTTATTTCTTCAAAGCATGCAGCCCATTCAGCCTTTCTGATGTTGACTTCGGCGTCCGACGCTTGGGCTTGCTCTTTATTCCTTTCCGACTCTTGTTCCATTTTATCCAGAGTCTCAAAGGTATCACTGACAAGATTGTCGCCCAGATTGGGAACGACATTACCCTCATTGTCAGTGTACTCTAGATAATGTTGGTCCGTGACATCTTCAATCTTGATCATATCAACGTCGTTAAGCTCGTTGTCACTTTCCACTTGGACTGTAGGAGCATCTTTCATGATCTCATCAGGATTGAGTCGAAACATTTCAGCAAGTTGCTCGCCAGTGAGATCATGAATTATCTCTCCTTCTTCAGGAGTGTAATTCACCAATCTCCTGACAATCCCCTGCAAATCAAGAATCATCATGAGTTGAGTCTTGATCTGTTGGAGGGGAGCAACATCATATCCATCTCCTTGAAAATTTGGATCTACTTGATTTAAAACATGTAACACATCAACCATTAGTTAATAATCAAAGTAGTAAACATCACTAATAAATATAAACATTAATTACATAACACTAATCCAAAGTTCAATTAAAAATTGTATTTCAAGTACATAAATATCTACAAATTACTTTTCCCTTGATTGGCTGTTGCATCAGTAGGATCGGCAGAAGATGATGGGGCTCCCTAGTCTTGATTTTTCTTTGTGCGCCTCTCTTGACCTTGGGCTGATGTAGATACAGCTGCATCTCCTTCTTCATCATCATCATCACCGATATAATCACCTCCCTCTGTATCATCACCATGATCATCATCATCTGCATCATCATTATCATCACTGTCATCATCATCTCCATCATCTCCATCACCTTCTCGGATCTTTAGAGGCTCTTCTTTAGATTCCTTCAGTCTCAGCATAAGCTTCTTGTTCTGGGCCTCTAAATCATGTATCCTCGGTATGGAGGATGTATGTATCTCTCTCAGCTCTGTGATATCTTTGCTCTGAGCCTCACTCCTCTGAATGGATAAGGCATGTGTCTCCTACAGCTCAATCTGTTGGCTCTGTGCCTCGATCCTCTGGGCTTGGGAGACATTGAGCTCCATCAGCTGATTAAGCTGAGAGGCTCTCTGTTCATCCATAGCCAGCAGCTTCAGCACTAACTGGTTAAGGTTAGCCAGCTGCTCCTCTAACCCCATAGATGGGTAAGGGGATCCATAAACAGGTGGGACCTGAGATGAGGTCCCTGCTCCATGGTTGGTGGTGGTGGTAGTGGATGTAGAGAAGATTACGGGTGGTATAGATGTGGATGGCTGTGGATGAGTTGTAGTGGTGGTGAATGGGAAGTGGGTAACTGGTGGAGTGGGTGTGGTAGTGGTGTATGAGGTAGTAGTGGTGGTAGGAGGAGTGGTGGTAGGTGGTGTGGCTGAGGTAGTGGCTGTGGTGGTAGAAGAGGTCAATGTAAACTTTAGTCGCTTCCCCTTCTTACCATATGGGTGAGCCATCCTCTTCCTCCTTATGCCTCGAGACACTGAGGCTCCCCCTTGGCTACTGGGCGGATCCGGGGCATATGTGGGATCTGTATCAGCAGCAGCTTCCCCGGACTCCCCTGGGCGTCCGCCAACCGCCCTCAAACCTATCTCTATGGCAACCACCCGGCTGCCCACAGTCCTCTTTAGAGACTCTTCATCACTCTCTTCTTCCTCATCAGGAGGACAGAAGTCTTGGTGAAAGCTGGCTGTGGTGGCATCTGGATGTGTAGGGGTGAATGAGTAACATGTGTAGTGGGGCCTCGCGAAGAAGCGGGCCTGGAGTCTCCGCCTGTATCACCGTCATCATCAGAGTCGTCAAATGGAAGAGCAAGTTGCTCAGCATCTGAGTCACGCTCCGGATGGCGCCACTTTCGCCTACCCGGCACCACATAATCAGCCTGGGCCAGATGCCCGAAGAGTCTCTTCATCGGGGGTTTGACCTACTTTCCCTGGTAGACCTTCATGCGTCCCAGTGTCGTATCATCCATGATCTCCAATGACACAGCGTCGTGGCTCTCCTTGGGCAGTGTGGGTAGCTTCTTATCAAAAATCATCTGCAAGAATCTGGGGTACATACAGAATCCCTCCTTGCCCTTAGCCTCCAGATTCTCTATCAGGTAAGAGAATATCATTCTTGAGATGCTGAAAGGGTGGTTCAGTACCAATGCCATGTAGGCATTTTGAATCTGGTCTGAAAGATCATCAAACCCACCCCTTCTCGAAGCCAAGCACTTCAAGATGACATGTGCTAAGTACTTGTACTGTGGACATAGGTTGCTCTTGTTGAGCACACCTACATTAATATCCCCAGTGTACTTCATCCTTAAGAAGCACCCTCTCACAGTCGGAGGGTGAAGTCTGGTAGGGTGGTGTGCATCGTCACCCAAACCAAGTACCCGTCGTATATCCTTAGCAGTGGTCTCTATATCCATCCCGAAAATAGAACTCCTGATGCTGTATGGCTCATGTGAGCGGTCAACCAATGCCGCCTCCCAGAAGGCCTGCTGAATAGACCTATAGGAGTGCATGGTGTGGGTATAGCCCTGTAGATCCTGGATCTCTTAGGGAATACGATAATCCTCGTAAAATCGGTGCCGTTCTGAGTAGTGGCATCTAAATGAGCACATATGTTGTGCTTGGGGTTGATGGACTAGCTGTCAGCCATAGATCTGTAATACAAGACACATAGATGTTTGTTAGGATCTAGTATTTGAACGAAACACCAACTGATGAACGTGTTAAAGCAAACCAAATAGTGCGGAATCCTATTTGATTGGTGATCCATCAGTGAGAACGCACGTAGACACAATAATGAATTGAATCTAATGTCAAGAATCAATTAGGAATCGATCTACAGCGTTCTATGAACTTGGAGTACGAACTTAGAGGCTTCTGGACGGCTAGGGTACCTGTGGATTCGAAGTGGATTGAATGCTTCTTAATTATTATGTTTTTCCATAAATTAAGTGGTATTTATAGATTAGGGTTGCTTATTCGGGCGATTGAACCATGAACATGGTTCATTCGTGCGATTGAGCCATGCGGTTGATCCATTCGCACGACTGAATGTTTAGTCGTGCGACTGAGTCAGTCGCATGAAGTTGTTCAGGCATATGGACTATTTAGGCGCATGGACACTCAGTCGCATGGCCATTCGGACGCATGACTACTGTTTGGGCGCATGGTCCAGTCGGACGCATGTGAACTTCACTTAACCAAAGTTTGAATGTATTCTTATTATAACATTATGTATATCAATTCAAACAATCCCAAACCTATATAATCTAGTCAATAAGCATTACTCACCTTATTAATGAAATATTAAACATTATAAATCACAACCAAACATTATCATTTCATTAAGTACCCAATATTACATAAGTGCAAGACATTCAAAATATATTACTTAGAGATCTAAGTACATAAGTGTATCAACAAACTCCCCCTTGGACCTAGATCTATCTATTTTCTTACATCTTTCATAATTTCCTCAAATTTCTTGTACTTAGCTTCTTTGGTGACTCTCGTATTTATCTCGAAAGCAAAACAGAGTCGTATTACATTCTGAAATTGTAAAGCTTGTACTATATCTCATGAGTCATAGAACAGTGGCCACTTGTATAATGTATACACATCATTAGCTGACAAGTTGGTAAGCCACATTGGGTCAAAGACCCTTACGGTTTCCATTTTACCATTTCTGTTCAAGAATATCACGGCCTCTCCCGTTCTCCAATCGTAGGACCACCATTTGAAATGTGGAGTGAAGTCCTGAGGCATCTCACATTGTGGGATCTTTGACATTGTACGTGGTGGACTCCACTTCAACATGACTTTTGGTTTGCTAGTTATGGAGTCAACCTCAGATCTTCTGATGTACCTCGTTGGTTGTTGAGGTTTGAAGTTGACCCATCTGGTGTGGTACTCCCTCTTTAGAGCTGCTTCAAACCAACCTGACATCTTACGAGGGTCAGCATATAGAAACTTTAACTTTGCTAAGTGGTTAAGCTCAAAACCTGGAAGAGTCTTCAAGTCATGTAGAAACTTGAAATACTCAATTCCCTTCTCACGTTTAACAGCGTAAACGTTGAGGTCCTCAAAATGTGCCCATGCTATGATCCTGCCTGCCACCTTTTGATGTTTCTTGACCTTATACAATTTGGTGTAGACAGTTAACGTTGAAGCGCTGCGTTGGGCTCTTATCTCCTCAAAACATGCTACCCATTCTGCCGTTTTGGTGTTCACTTCAGCATCTGTGGCTTGGGCTTATCTTTATCCATTCCGGACTCTTGTTCCATCCTGTCCAGAGTCTCAAAAGTGTCACTGACAAGAGTGTCTCCCAGATTAGGAATGGCAGTTCCTTCCTTGTTAGTGTACTGGGGATAGTGTTGAACAGTGACATCTTCTATCTCAATCTCATCGACATCCTGAAGCTCATCGTCACTCTCTATATTCACAGTAGGGGCATCTTTCACAATCTCTTCAGCATTCAGCTTGAACATTTCGGCTAGTTGCTCATTAGTGAGATTGTGAATGATTTCTCCTTCTTCAGGAGTATACAACACAGATCTCCTTATAATACCTTGCAGATCAAGAATCAATGTCAGTTGAGTCTTGATCTGTTGGAGTGGAGCAATATCATATTCATCTCGTTGAAAATCTGGATCTGCTTGATTTAAACATTCAACACAGCAATCAATAATTAATAATCAAGACATAACCATTTACATTACATATAAACATTCATTACATAAATTTTATACATGATCCAAATACAAATGAGTTTAAATAACAACAAAACATCTAAATATTACTCTTGTCTTTGATCTTGTGTTCTTCTGCTGTCGGGGCTGATGTAGAGGCACTAGATCTTGAGTCTTTTTGGTCCGCCTCTCATAGCTTCCTGTGCACCCGAAGTAGATGACTCTCCTCCTCCTTCAATGTCTCCTCCATCCTCATCATCACCTTCACATCACCATCATCATCATCATCATCATCACTATCATCACCATCATCACCGTCTCCCTCTCTGATCTTTAGGGGCTCATCCTTTGTGCCCTTAAGTTTGAGCAGGATGGTCCTCTTAGCATCCTCCAACTCCTCAATCTTCTTAGTAGATAACACATTTTGCTCCTTGAGTTAGGAAATCTCTTGACTCTGAGCAGCCATTTGTTGAGCCTGCTCCTCAATGTGTTGTGCCTGTTGAGAGATCTGCTGTGATTGTGCAGCAGTAAGCTCCACTAACTGTCGAGTTGAGCAGTCTTCTCATCATCGGTTGCTAACAGCTTCAGCACCATACGATTTAATGCTGAAAGCTGTTCCACCACCCCACTGGGAGGTAGAGATGATCTTGAGGGAAAGGATGGGGGATATGATGGTCCTGCCTGGTGGCTAGAGGTGGTGGTGGTGGTAGTGGTGAATATGGGAGGTGGTATGTGTGTGGGTGGTGATGGGTAAGTAGAAGTGGTGGTGGATATGATGTGGATTGGGGGTGGAATCACTGGTGGAGGTGTGGCTGTAGTAGTGGAGGGTGGAGGTGTAATGGTGAAAGTGGGTGGTATGGTAGTGGTGGTAGCTGTGGTGGTGGTAGTGGTGGCAGAAGTAGTGGTGGTGGAAGTAGTAATGAAGGTGAGTCGTCTTTTCTTCTTCTTCATGCCATGGGGCTGAGCCATCCTCTTCTTCCTCGATCCTGTCGAGGAGGATGCTCCCCCTAGGGCACGACACGGCTGATCGGGAGCATAAGTGGGATCAATATCATCCTCTCCCGACCCGCCGGGGCATTCAACAACTGCCCTGAGCCCCCGTTCTATGGCAACGACTTTGCTGCCCATAGTACGGGTCAGTTGCTCCTCATCTGACTCCTCCTCCTCCTCACCAGGTATGAATTCCCGGTGGAATCCAGCCGTCTCTGCTACATCTCTAGTGGGGGCAGATGCTGGAGATGCACTATCAGTAGTGGGGCCCCTTGGTTGTGTGAGCCCTTCATCTCCAGCATCCCCGCTATCATTATCATTAGAGTCGTGCTCTGGGAGCTGTAGCTACTCATCATTTGAGTCGTTGTCTATGTGACGCCACTTACGCCTGCCTGGCGCCATGTAGTTCTCCTTGGCCAGATGGTCTATAAGCCTCTTTACCTGGGGCTTTACCTGCTTACCCCGGTAAACTCTCATACGACCCAGAGTCGTATCATCCATGATCTCCAAAGCCACTGCATCGTGGCGCTCCTTTGGAAGCGAGGACAGCTTCTCATCAAAAATCAGCTACAAGAACCTGGGGTACATACAGAAACCCTCTTTTCCCTTGGCCTCCAGATTCTCCACGAGGTAAGAGAAGATCATGCTAGAGAAGCTAAAGGGGTAGTTCAGCACCGGTGCCACGTAGGCATTTTGTATCTGGTCTGATAGGTCATCGAACCCACCCCTTCTGGAAGCTATGCACTTCAGAATAACATGTGCCAAGTACTTATACTGGGGGCACAAGTTGCTCTTGTTGAGCACACCTGAGTTGATGTCCCCAGCATACTTAATCCTCAGAAAACATCCTCTCACTGTCAGCGGGTGTAGCTAGGTGGGGTATCCAGCATCATCTCCCAACCCAAGTACGTGTTGAATGTCTTCAGTTGTAATCTCTATGTCCATACCAAAGATGGAGCTCCAAATGCTGTATGGCTCTCGTGATCTATCCACTAATGCATTCTCCTAGAAGGCCTGGTGTATAGACCTATAGGGAGTGCATGGAGTAGAGATGGCCTTGTGTATTCTTGATCGCTTGAGAAAAGCGATGATCTCTGCAAACTCGGCACCATTCCGAGTTGCGTGGTCTAAATGAGCACAAATGTTGTGCTTGGGATTGATAGACCATCTATCAGCCATAGATCTGTATCACAAGATACATAAATGTTAGATGCCCACATAACACAAATAAGTTCTAAGTAACTTAATAGAATTCATTCTGATTCATTCATGCGAATGAATCATGTGACTGTGTTCAGTCGGTTGTCCTATCATGCGACTGGACTCATTCGGGTGAATGAACAGGTGATTGACTTCAATCGGTTGACTAATCTTGCGATTGGTTCAGTCGGCCGACTAAGCTCATTCGTATGATATATTCGGCCGATTGAGCTATTCGGCCAGCTCAATCGTTCGATTGGAGTTCATCCAGACGACCAGTCGCATGACCTACTGTTCGGTCGACTGAGGTTCGAATCTTGACCAATTCATGAAATTAAATGTTGTGTATAGGTTCTTTAGACCCCTAATCACTTAACTAATAACCTAATAACATCATTTTTCACATTTTACATGGTTTCAGTAGGTCATTAATCCATTGAGTTGTTCGGTTCTTGTTTCAACCGCGAATCACTAATTAGGGCACCATATCTTCTGATTTCTGTGAGATTTCATCACATTATACCTGTATAAATGCACACACATGTCAAAAGACCAACAGGAATGTATAATCGAGGTCTAAAGAAATTTGGGCAGCGTAACGGTAGGATGTGCGATATAAGGGCGATTGGAAGTGATGAGCTGAATGCGATCGACTGTGGCCCTATTTATACTGAATCTGAGCTCAATCGGCCGACTGGACTCATTCGCTTGGTTCATTCGGGAAAATAGGACTCAGTCGGGCGATTGGCTCAGTCGTGCACTTTCAATTGGCCGACTAGAGCTCAGTCGGTCGACTGACTCATTCGCATATTTCCATTTGGTCGAATGGGTCATTCTGATAAGCCATTCGGGTGAATGGTTCATACTCATGTCCATTCGGCTGTTTAATGCATGAGTATGGTCCATTCGTATTGTTGGTCCATACTCATGGTCCATTCGTGCGAATGGGTCAAACTCATGAATTTGACTTTATGACCATTTTACAAATTACACCCTTTTAACTTTTGAATAAACGTTATGTCATCTTAGACATGATCATTTTATCTTGAAAACCTTTGATAACCTCAGACGTGATCTTTTTAAAACATTTAGTCACCTCAGACGTGACCTAATTTTATTTGAAAGCGCGTGTGGTCACCTCAGACGTGACCTTTTGGATGATAAGGTCCCTTATCAACTTCCATGACATAGTACGATACTACACAAAACTGAAATTTACAGACTTTGTAAAGAAATAAAAGAAATAATGCTGAAACTTAAAATTAGGACAGGTTTTTGTGTTTTTGTGAGGGTTAATTCCTAAGATGTAATTCTAAGGAATAATTTTTCTGAGAGGGCAGCCTCAATCATTTAAACCATACATGGACCAATTCAAGTTGGAATCATACAGGAGATTCAAATCATCAGGACAAGTTATTTAAAAGACTTTGATGCTCTATTCTTGTTTTTCATCTGGAGTCAGTTAGCAAAGCTAGGAAATCATGCTAGTGCTCTCAGGTTCCCACACCGATTTGAACTTTCAAGAATTGTAGCCATAATGATTGTCAGTATATTTGTCCTCTTAAATTCATACATAGCCTTTCAACACAGTTTGGTGACAGTTTAAGGTTTGTTTATTTCAACCAGCATTTGTGGATCCCACACTTATATGGTAATCAACATTCCTCAGGAGATTTTTGAGCGGTCTCAGGGTAGTATTCAAGAAGAGACTATTCTTAGAACTTTAAAAGAGAAGCCAATCCTCAGGTCAGTCCCACCGCACAGCAGAGAAGCGGTAAACAACAATGAGTTCTAGAATATATAGATTATGCTTATCCTCAGGTCAGTGCCACCGCACAGCAGAGAGGCACATAACCCATCTTCTTGTTTGAGCATTTTCATTCTTTTTGCACATATCTCACCAACAACATAAGTTATCAATTTGATTGCATTGTTTTATGTGCTTTTGCTCAAGCTTTGGTCTTACCCACACATTTGTGGCATTTATTTTGCTCGTCGCCCCTTATTAGAATCTTGTTGATTGTGTTAACCAGGGATAAGGTATTACCCACAGCTAGTCAAACATTTTAGTTTAATCTTGAGATCACCAGAAGGTCTAGTCATCTATTGTTTTGAATCTACCGACATATCATATGTGGTCTAGCAACCTCTAGGTCTATTTTCTTTGTGTTACCTTAGTGGTAGCTAGCTTATCTATCATATTTCCTTTTATATTGCCCAGACTACACAGACTTATACATGAGCTTTGCATCTTTTTCAATTTTGATTTTTTAAAGTCCAAAAAAGTCCCAAATGATTTGTACCTGTGTACTATCATATTCCAATAATTGAATCGGTATCACACATACGATCTTATTATTATCAGCTTGCCTCTCCTTTTCCTCATTTTTTTATATATATATTGCCTAAACCTATTCTCCCCCTAAAATTATAAAACCACCACGGAGTAGCGTTTTAGGATTTTAATAAGCAATGAAATAAACCAATTGGAATTAAACTAATTAAAATTAAACAAAGACAAGAGAATAAAATAATATTAAATTAAAAATTTTAAAAATAAAAAAATTAGACACGACGCATCGGACTATACATGGTCATCTTCAGGAATGACCTCACTTTTCTTTTTAACGCCGTTGACCTCTAACAAATAAAAAAACATGGTTTGTCAAATGCCTTTGTATAGAGTTCAGCGCGTTGAAAATCCGTATTTATTTTTACCACATCGATTAAGTTCTTTTCAAAGCAATCACGTATAAAGTGATATTTAATACCGATGTGTTTGGTCTTAGGATGTTGAACCAGGTTTTTAGTGACTGCAATTGCAGCAGAGTTATCAACAAAGATAGGAGTAGAAAAGAAGTTCAAACCATAATTCCGCATTTGTTGTTGAATCCATATGATTGGAGAACAGCAGCTTGCAGCAACAAGGTATTCAGCTTCACAGGTTGACAATGCAACCGAGGTCTGCTTCTTACACTGCCAGGTTACTAATCTTCTTCCAAAGAACTGACATCCTGCTGATGTAGACTTGTAGTTCATCTTGCAGCCGCCGTAATCCGAGTCGCTATACGCTGTAAGATGAAAGTCATCATCATGAGGGTACCACAACCCAAGTGTAGGTATGCCCGTCAGAAAACGAAAAATTCTTTTGACCCCAATTAGATGGTTCACCATAGGCTTTGCCTGATATCATGAGCATAAACATGTAACATACATGATGTCAGGTCGTGAGGCAATGAGATACATGAGAGATCCGCTCATCCCTTGGTACATAGTGGCATCTACCAGATCACCATTCTCATCGGGTGCTAAATCATGGTTTGTAGCAAGTGGAGTGCCAGCTGTAGAAGCATTCTCCATGTCAAACCGACTAAGAATATCCCCTACATACTTAGTCTAATGTAGGAAGATCCCATTTGGTGTCTATCCACTTGTAACCAGAGAAAGAACTTCATCTCCCCCATTGCACTCATCTCAAACACAGCCTTCATTACTGCTTCAAACTCTTTGCATAATTCTTCGTTCTTTGAATCGAAGATTATGTCATCGACGTAGATTTGTACCAGCAGTAAATCTCCATCATTTTCTTTGATAAACAATGTACAGTCAATGACTCCCCTGCGAAAACAATGTTTCACAAGATGAGTCGAGAGTTTCTCATACCAGGCCCTCGGAGCTTGATGAAGCCCATATAGTGCCTTGTCGAGTTTGTAAACTCGGTCCTGATGATATGGATCCTCAAATCCCTCAGGTTGACTGAAATACACTGTCTCTCGAATCTCACCATGAAGGAACGCACTATTCACATCTACTTGATAAACTTTGATTTTCATATACGATGCATAGGCAAGGAAGATGCAGATTGGTTCCATCCGTGCCACTGGTGCAAACACTTCATTGAAGTTGATACCCTCAACTTGTCGAAACCCTGAACAACAAGCCGAGCTTTGTTTCTGATGATCACTCCCTGATCATCTTTCTTGCATTTCAAGACCTATTTGGTACCGATGACTTATGCACCTTTAAGTCTATCTACTAGAGTCCATACACCTAACTTCTTAAACTGAAGAAGTTCTTCCTGCATGGCACTCACTCAAGCCTCATCATTCAGTGCTTCACTTACATACTTTGGCTCAAACTGAGACACAAAGCAGCGGTAGGCACCATCGTGAAGGTATCCCTTTTCCATCACAGAGGCATAATCAGCTGAGTACAGCTGATTTCTAGTCTGAACCCCTGATCTCACATCTCCTATAACATTATCCAAAGGATAATAGACGTTTAGACGTGAGCCGGGAGTTGTTGGAACAACTACCTCAGAATCAAGATTGTATTTGGTTCTGAATCTGAGGCAATAGGAGTCTGAGGTTCTGACATCTCAGACGCATCATTATGAGATGCTTGTGGACTTGAGGTAGGCGGAACCTGTGCATCCTGGTTGTTATGAGCATTTTCCACATTTTCTTCATCAGAGGAGGAGTCACTCATAACAAGTGCTCCCCCTGAATTGGTAGATGATGGACTTTGTGAACTGGATGGTGTTGAGTCTTAAGACGGTGTGTTCAAGAAATCATACATCATCTTGTTTACCAACTCGTCTTTTAAAGCAGAAAAAGGAATATTGAAGGATTTGAAGAATCCATCATAGTCGAAGAAGTAAGCAGGTCCTTTTCCAGTAGGCAGTGTGATGTATCTCTGAACATCAACTTACACCACACCTCTACTTGACTCGTTGAGTTGTTGTAAACTCTCTTGTTCGGTATGTTGTATCCTAGAAAAATCCCTTCATCAAACTTCTCATTGAATTTCCCTTCCTGAGTCTTCTTCAGCAGGGTGCATAGAGCACCAAACGGCTCGAGATACTCTAACTTAGGTTTACGTCGTTGTAGTAACTCGTAGCACGTTTTTTCATGGCGTTTCACTACCAGAACTCGATTAAGCGTGTAACATGCATTTGCCACTGCTTCATTCCAGAATTGAATAGGCAGTTTCGAGTCTGCCAGCATAGTATGTGTTGTCTCTATCAAGCTGCGATTCTTCCGTTCAATAACCCCGTTCATCTGAGGAGTGTAGGCAGAGGTTAATTGATGCACAATTCTATTTTCCTTGCAATAGGCCTCCATCCACTGATTCTTGTACTCGGTTCCGTTGTCTGAGCGCATCTGTCATACCTTCAGCTTGTATAGGGATTCCAGTGTTGTTACTAATTCCTTGAAAGATTCAAATGTTTCTAATTTGGATTTCAGAAACATTACCCAGGAGAATCTTAAGTAGTCATCTGTAACTACATATCAATACAAGTCGCCTGTGATGCTTCTTGTACTGACTGGACCAAACAGATCCATGTGAAGGAGCTCAAGAGGAAGTTCTATAGAATGAACTTTCTTTTCCTTATGAGACTCTTCTTCTGTTTGCCATTTTTGCACGCAACACAGAAATCCGGGAGTTGGAAGTTTTTGACATTTACTCCCCATACTAGATCATTCTGGACCAAGTGATTCATCTTCCTCGGATTTATATGTCCCATTCTCCTATGCCAGGAGATTGAGTCCTTCTCTGTAGCTTTGGACAAGAAGCACTGAACTTCATGATCCGTTGTAGAGGCCTTTGAGAGATCCAAAACATAAAGATCACTATATCTTGAAGCTGATATTAGGATTTGGTCCTTCAGAATCACGTAGTCCTTCTTTCAAACGTAGCACTTCTTGTTGTCAAAGACTACCTTGAATCCTTTATCACAAATTTGAGAAACTGAAAGTAGTTATTTTGTAGTTGTTAGACATAGTTTACCTTATCAAACTTAACTTTCTCATTTCCCACTTCCCCTGGGTTGTGATGTACCCGCCTTTGTTTCCAGCAAATGAAACATGCCCTCCTTGATTTGTCTGACGTTTGATAAGAGAGCTTTGTTCCCTGTCATGTGTCTGGATGCTCTGCTATCTACAATCCACGTGTTAGTATCAGCACTATAGCGAACACCCTGCACATTCAATGAAAACATTAGTTCATGTTAGGAACCCAAGCCTTCACTGGCTTGGGTTTCCTTGAGGCATCACACATCATAAATTCAACCCATTGACCATTTGAGGTTGAGGGAAGCTCAGATTTCTGTTTGTTCTCATTTTTAGACGCTGAGGCGGTTTTTTCTTTCCATCGACCAGCTTTGTGTAAGGCCTATTTGTGATAGACAGACGACTGGCTGATGGATTGAACTTTTGGTTCACTAGCTCTTTTTGGAGGCGTCACTGAGTTCCTCTTAAAAGATCTAGGTGTAGATACTGAAGTTCTACTTTCCTCCTCGATGTCTGATAATAAGGACACTGAGACGCTATGTGACCATATTCTCCACAATTATAGGAGGATCTGCTTTCAACTTTACGGTTTATTTGGTTTGGTGGAGATGTAAAAGTCATGCAGCTGACCTTATTATGTTTGGATTGAGACACTTCTTTATTAGATGTATGACTTGGTTTTACAAACTTAATTGCTTTACCTGGTTTTACATCTTTTATCTCTTGTTTACCTGGACTTTGACATGACGTTCATGATTGATTAGGTTTTATAGTCTTTTTGGGTTCTGGTTTGACTTGGTTTGACCCAGACTTCAAATTAACCTTTTCAAATTCAGTTTCCAGGTTAACACAAGGCATCTTTCCTTTTGCCTTTGAAGTGTCCTCCTTTTGTTTAGAGTCAGATTCATTTGATTTACTTACGGAATCTGGATCACCAACAAGAGGAGTGGACACCACGTGATCCTTGATGGGGTTATTGTTAATCGGTTTACTTTTGGTGTTCGTCAAGGTCTCAGGTGGTGGTGGAACCACTTTGTATCCCAGCCCCTCTCCATTATTTTTCTCTCTAACTAAGTGTTGGACAATGTGTGATGAGCTTGTCCAACTGTGTAGTTTCTGTTTTAAAGAGTTGACTTCTACTTCTAAAACTGCTTTCTGCTTCTTAGTGTCCTCTAGGAAGTTTAGATAGTACCTAATGTCATTTGCTTGGTTAAAGGTGACTACCTCTGTTTCCCTAAGCTGTTTATTCAATACGTCTATCTTTTCCATATAATTGAGCTCGTTTTGTTTTAACACTCTATTTGCCTCAGTGCACAGTTCCATGTCCTTTACTAAGCTATCATTATGATCTAATAACCAGCAAATTTTAAATTTATACTTTCTCTAAATTTATTACAATCTAGACAAGCATGATTATTAAACAACTGGTCAGTAGTACTTACCTGAGATGTTGAAGATGAATCAGCCATGAGTACAGAATCTGTTGATTCTGGTTCTGGTGATTCTAATGTTGATGCAGATTTTTCTTCTTCAGGCAGGTGGTTGACCACAGGTGCAGTGTCTTCAGAATTTGACATCGCAAGCTCTACTGCTATGTCTCCCTCACTAGCAGAATCGTCATCAATATCCTTCACATGAGCTATGTTGGACTCTCCCGGTGACAAGAACCGAAAGCTCCAGTCTTGTCCTTCATCCTCATTAGCATTCAAGGCTTTGGGGTCCTTACTTGATGAAGTAGAACTGCTAGATGTGGCTTTGTCCTGACGACTGAATGATGAGAAGGGATTACCGTTCCCAGTCTTCTTTGGCTTTACACACTCCCGCTTGAAGTGTCCCTTCTCACCACTATTGAAACAAGTAACCTTTGACTTGTCGAAGCCAAAGGTTGTGTCTTTGGTAGCAACCAAGTTCTCTCCGGTCTTTTTGACAAACTTTTTAGCTCGTCGGACAACACTTGCCAAAGCCCACATTATGTCCATACGTTCCAACTCCATTTCGTCCACCTGTTCATAATCTTCATCTGCCAGGTGACAGATTCCTATCTTTCCAGCAACTAGTCCATCATAGGAGTGAACTACAGCAGCTAAAAGGTCCATGTGTTCTTTGGCCACCTCAACAGTCATATTCCCGAAGTTGTCAGTTTTCAGTTTTGCTGCATTGGCTTCAGGTATCATATACTGGGTGCTAGAAGACCCTGACGTTTTGGACCCTGAAGTTGACGGTTGTGGCGGTTTGTAGTGGTGCTCCAGATGTCTTGACCGGAGGAGTGGCATTGTAGAGTGCAGGATTATGATCGTAGTTGGCCTTTTGTGCTCTGTACTTCATCCTAAGCTCCTCTTCCCTCAATGTAAGAATGAAGTCATTTATGTCTAACTTTGAGAGCATCCCATTCTATCTGAGATTTGAAACGAAGGAAGCCCATTTCTCCGGTAGACCATCTGCAAATTTGGATACCTTATCCTCTATCGACGTAGTTACACCATGAGTGTGCATCTCACTCATCAAGTGGTAGAATCTGTCGATCACATCATCCAGACCTTCCTTTCCCATTGAAGAGAAGTTGTCGAACTCCTTCTTCAAAGCTTTGGCCTTAATGGCCTTGAGTGAGGCATTTCCGTCATACCTCTTCTCCAACGCATCCCATAGTTTCTTTGCTTGAGTATACTCCAAATACTGATGGAAGATATCCTTCGGAATAGACTGAGTGAGCAAAGCGTATACTTTCTTCTCAGTATTGTGTTTTACCTTCTGAGCATCCGACTTTCCACTTAGAGTAAGTTTAACTCCATCTGCTCCTACGGCATGATGTACCCCGACTTTATTGCCTCCCACAGATTTGTATCTACTCTATTTAAGTAGATTTCAAAACATTGCTTCCATTGTGGGTAGTCGTCTACCATTATAAGCTTCGGGGGTTTATTGTGAATTCCGACTTCATTCTCCAACAACAGTAGATTCTGGATACTAGTATCTCTACTTGCTGTGTATGCTGAAAGCTTGTCCTCCATTTCACTTAACTTTACTATTTAACGAACTGCTAATGTATGCGAATAAAGGTATGCGATTGGACTTATTCTGGCGATTGAACAAATGCGGATGGTTCAATCGTGCGACTGAACAAATGCGGATGGTTCAATCGTGCGACTGAACAAATGCGGATGACTCAGTCGGCCGAATGAACTAATGCGGTTGAACAGTCCGAATGAGGCTCTTAACCATACGAATGAGCGTACGAATGAGTCCAATCATGCGGTTGGAGAATGCGAATGAACTCAGTCGTGCGATTGAGCCAATCCTGCGACTCAACTTGCTGAAGTTTGATAATTCGTAGGTTAAACATGTTTTGGCCATAAAAACTTGAATTATAACAAACCCTAATCGCTGTATGCCGGAAAAACTAAACTTTTAGTTCAGGAAACGTCTAAGACTCCGTTAGACACAAAAAGATTGCGTTTTTGATGAAGAAACACAACTTTTGTATCAAAACTATTGAATCAACATGTAATCAAGAGCCAAAGCTCTGATACTACTTGTTAGGATCTAGTATTTAAACGAAACACCAACTGATTAACGTGTTAAACCAAACCAAATAGTGTGGAATCCTATTTTATTGGCGATCCAATCAGTGAGAACGCACGTAGACACAATAATAATTGAATATAACGTCAAGAATTGATTAGGAATCGATCTACAACGTTCTATGAACTTGGAGTACGAACTTAGAGGCTTCTGGACGACTAGGGTACCTCTGGAGTCAAAGTGGACTGAATGTTTCTTTATTGTTACGTTTTTCCACGAATTAAGTGGCATTTATAGGTTAGGGTTGCTCATTCGGGTGACTGAACCATGAACATGGTTCATTCGTGCGATTGAGCCATGCGGTTGATCCATTCGCATGACTGAATGTCCAGTCATTCGACTGAGTTAGTCGCATGAAGTCGTTCAGGCGTGTGGACTATTTAGTTGCATGGACACTCAGTTGCATGGCCATTTGGACGCATGACTACCGTTTGGGCGCATGGTCCAGTCGGACGCATGTGAACTTCACTTAACCAAAGTTTGAATGTATTCTTATTATAACATTATGCATATCAGTTCAAACAATCACAAACCTATAAAATCTAGTCAATAAGCATTACTCACCTCCTTAATGAAAATTTTTAACATTATAAATCACAACCAAACATTATCATTTCATTAAGTGTCCAATATTACATAAGTGCAAGACATTCAAGATATATTACATTGAGATCAGGATCTAGGTACATAAGTGTATCAACAATGTTAGATCACCACATATCAAGAATCAATTCTAATTAGCTTGGTTAACTTTAGTCTGGTTCGATCATGCGATTGAACCATGCGACTGTGTTCAGTCGGTTGACCTGGCATGCGACTGGGTTCAATCGGGTGACTGAGCGGGCGACTGAGTTCAATCGGGTGACTGAGCCTGCGATTAGTTCCATCGGCCGACTGAGCTCATTCATATTATCCATTCGGCCGATTGATCCATTCGACCAACTCAATTGCGCGATTGGAGTTCATCCTGGTGCCCAGTCGCATGACCCACTGTTCGGTCAACGGAAATTCGAATTTGAACCAAATCTTGAGTCTAGACATCGTGTATTGGTTCCTTAGACTCACAATCATTATACTAATAACCGAGTAACCTTGATTTTAACATTTTGCATAGTTTAGTTAGGTTATTTGTCCATTTTCAGTTGCGGTTCTTGTAAAGGCCGAGAATCACACAATAAGGCTTAAATCAAACAAACTTCGGTTACACAACACTGCATTGTACCTGGATAACAAGTAGAACTCGTCAGAAAGTCGAAATTTGGAGTGGAAATTGGTCAGAGAAAATTTTGGCAGAGTAACGGTACAATGTGCGATATTAGGGCGATTGGGGGTGATGAGTTGAATGTGATCGACTATGGCCCTATTTATACTGAATCTGATTTCAATCGGGCCACTAGACCCATTCGCTCTGTGCATTCGCGCGATTGGACCTCAGTCATGCAACTGGTTCAGTCGATCACATCCAGGGTTCAGTTAGGCGACTGACTCATTCGCACACTTCCATTCGGTCGGCTGGCTCATTCTGATAAGCCATTCGGGTGACTGGTTCATACTCATGTGCCATTCGGCTGTCAAGTGCATGAGTATGGTCATTCATACGGTTGGTCCATACTCATGGTCCAGTCATGTGATTGGCTCATACTCATGATTTTGACTTTATGAGCATTCCACACTTAAACCCTATTAATCTTTGATTAGATGTTTTAAGCACTCGATCATCTCAAACATGATCATTTTAATTTAGAAAACTTTTGATCACCTCAGTCGTGATCCTTTTAAAACAATTTGTCACCTCTAACGTGATTGATTTTACATTTGAAAACATGTGTGGTCACCTCAGACGTGACCTTTTTAGGTGATTAAATCCCCTATTGAATTCCATGGCATAGTCTGATATCTAACTAACTAAATTGACAAAATTTAAACAATAAAAGTCTTGAAACTGAAATACAAAACTAAAACTTGTTTTGAGGTTTTGTGAGGTGTAAATCCTAACATAGAAATCTAATGGATTCATTTCCTGAAAGGCAGCTTCAATTCATTTTGACCATAAATGGACCAATTCAATTTGGAATCATAAAGGTAAGTCAAATCATTCGGGACATGTTATCAAAAGCCATTTGATGCTCAATTCTTTTTTTTTCATCTAGAGTCGTTAGCAAGTTTAGGAAATCATACTAGTACTATTAGATCCCCACATTGATTTGGACTTTCAAGAATTGTAGCCACGATTATTGTCAGTATACAGGCCCTCTTAAATCCATACACAGACTTTTGACACAGAGTAGTGATAGTTTAAGGTTTGATTATTTCAACAAGCATTTGTGGATCCCACACTTATGTCGTAATCAACATTCCTCGGGAGATTTTTGAGCGGTCTCAGGGTAGTTTACAAGAAGAGACTATTCTTAGAATTTTAAAAAAGAAGCCAAGCCTCAGGTCAGTGCCACCGCACAGTAGAGGTGGTAAACAACAATGAATTCTAGAATATATAGATTATGCTTATCCTTAGGTCAGTGCCACCGCACAGCAGAGAGGCACATAACCTATCTTCTTGTTTGAGCAAATTTAATCTTTTTGCATAGATCTCACCAACAACCTAGGTTATTAGTTTGATAGCTTTTGCATTTTTCATGTGCTTTTGCTCATATTTTGGTCTTACGCTCGCATTTGTGGCGTTTATTCTGCTCGTCACCCCTTATTGGAATTTTGTTGATTGTGTTAACCAGGGATAAGATGATAACCCACAGTTTGTTGAACAACTTAGTTTGTTCTTGAGATCACCAATAAGGTCTAATCAACTATTGTGTTGAGTCTACCGATATATCATCTATGGTCTAGCAACCTCTAGGTATACTTTCTTTGTGTTACCTTAGTAGTACCTAGTTTTACTATCATTTTTCCTTTTATATTGCTCATATTACACAGACTTATACTTTGAACTTCGCATCTTATTCAATTTAAACTTTTAAAGTCCCAATTGGTTTGTTCGTGTGTGCTATCATTTTTCAAAGTCATTAAATCGATATCACAGATACGATCTAGTTTCGATCAGCTAGCCTCTCCTCCTCCCTTGTTTTTTTAATGTTACTAACTAAACCTATTCTCGCCCTAAATATCTAAAACCGTAACCGATTTACGCTTTTTAGAATTTTAATAGGCAAAGAAATAACACCAATTTATTTAAATTTCTTAAAATTAAACAAATAAATAAAGACACTAAAAAATAAAAGAAATATGGACTATACGCATCGGACTACACATGGTCATCTTCAGGATTACATCACTTTTATTTTTAACGCCATTGACCTCTAACAAATATAGAAAACATGGTTTATCAAAAGCCTTTGTATAGAGGTCAGGGCGTTGAAAATCAGTATTTATTTTAATCACATTGATTAGGTTCTTTTCAAAATAATCACGTATAAAGTGATATTTTATGCCGATGTGTTTGGTCTTAGGATGTTGGACCGGATTTTTAGTTACTGCAATTGCAGCAGAGTTATCAACAAAAATAGGAGTAGAAGAGAAATTCAAACCCCAGTCCCGCATTTGCTGTTGAATCCATATGATTTGCGTACAGCAGCTTGCAACAGCAATGTATTCGGCTTCACAGGTTCACAAAGCAACTGAGGACTGCTTCTTACAATGCCAGGTCACTAATATACTCCCAAAGAATTGACGTCCCACTGATGTAGACTTCAAGTTCATCTTGCAGCCACCGTAATCCGAGTCACTATACACCGAAAGCTCGAAGTCATCGTCATGAGGATACCACAACCCAAGTGTCGGTGTACCCTTCAGATAACGGAAGATCCTTTTGACCCCTATCAGATGGTTAACTTTTGGCTTTGCCTGATATCTTGAATATAAACATGTCACGTACATGATATCAGGTCTTGAGGCAGTGAGGTACATGGGAGATCCAATCATTCCTCGGTACATGGTGGCATTGACCAGATCACCATTCTCGTTGGGTGCTACATCATGGTTTGTAGCAAGTGGAGTCCCAGCTGCGAAAGCATTCTCCATGTCAAACCGACAGAGAATAACTCCTATATACCTGGTCTGATGTAGGAAGATACCTTTTGGTTTCTGATCCACCTGTAACCTGGTCTGATCCACCTGTAACCTGGTCTGATCCACCTGTAACCCGAGAAAGAATTTCATCTCTCCCATGGCACTCATTTCAAACTCAGCCTTCATTACTGCTTCAAACTCTTTACATAGATCTTCACTCTTGGACCCGAAGATTATGTCATCGACATAGATTTGGACTAGCAATAAATCACCATCCTTTTCTTTGATGAACAGTGTACAGTCAATGACACCTCTGCGAAAACCGTATTTCACAAGGTGAGTCGAGAATTTCTCATACCAGGCCCTGGGAGCTTGATGAAGCCCATATAAAGCCTTGTCAAGTTTGTAAACTCTGTCCTGATGATATGGATCCTCAAATCCCTCGGGTTGACTGACGTACACTATCTCTCAGATTTCACCATAAAGGAATGCACTCTTCACATCCAGTTGATAAACTTTAATCTTCATGTACGATGCATAGGCAAGGAAGATACGGATTGCTTCCATTCTTGCCACGGGTGCAAACACTTCATTGTAGTCTATGCCCTCGACTTGTCGAAATCCTTGAACAACAAGTCGAGCATTGTTTCTGATGATCACGCCTTGATCATCTTTCTTGCATTTCAAGACCCATTTGGTGCCAATGACCTTAGCACCTTCAAGTCTATCCACCAGAGTCCATCACCTAACTTCTTGAACTGAAGAAGTTCTTCTTGCATGGCAGTCACCCATGCCTCATCATTCAGAGCTTCACTAACATACTTTCGCTCAAACTGAGACACAAAGCAACGATATGCACCATCGTGAAGGTATCCCTTTTCCATCACCGAGGCATAATCAGCTGAGTATAACTTATTTCTAGTCTGAACTCCTGATCTCACATCCCCAATGACATTATCCAAAGGATGATAGACATTTAGGCGTGATCCAGGAGTGGTTGGAACAACTATATCAGAATCAAGATTATGAACATTTGGTTCAGTATCTGAGGCAGTAGGAGTCTGAGGTTTTGAAGAATCAGAGGCATCAATGTTAGATGCTTGTGGACTTGCAGTAATAGGAACCTGTTTCTCCTAGTTGTTCTGATCAGTCTCCACAGCTTCTTCATCAAAGGAAGAGTCACTATCTTCAGGTACTCCCCCTGAGTTGTTAGATGAATGACCTTGTGAACCAAATGATGTTGAATCTTGTGAAGGTGTGTTCAAGACATCATACCTCATCTTGGTTGCTAACTCATCATCAGACATGGAGAGAGGGATGTTGAAGGACTCGAAGAATCCATCATAGATGAAAAAGAAGGCGGGTCCTTTTCCAGCAGGTGGTGTGGTGTATCTCTGAACATCCATGTTACACCATACTTCTACTTGACCCGTCGAATTGTTGTAAACTCTCTTGTTCGGTATTTTGTATCCTAGAAAGATACCTTCTTCAGCCTTCTCACTGAATATTCCCTCCTGAGTCTTCTTCAGTAAGGTGCACGGAATGCCAAACGGCTCGAGATACTCTAGATTAGGTTTACATCGTTGTAGTAACTCGTAACACGTCTTTCCATGGCGTTTAACAACCAGAACTTGATTTAGCGTATAACACGCATTTGTAACTGCTTCATTCCAGAATTGGATAGGCAGTTTTGAGTCTGCTATCATCGTCCGTGTTGTCTCTATCAAACTTCGATTCTTTCTCTCAGCAATGCCGTTCATCTAAGGAGTGTAGGCTGAAGTGAACTCCATCCATTTGTTCTTGAACTCGGTTCCGTTGTCTGAGTATACTTGTCATACCTTCAGCTTGTAGAAGGACTCCAGTGTAGTTACTAATTCTTTGAATGACTCAAATGTTTCTGATTTGGATTTCAAAAACATTACCCAAGAAAATCTTGAGTAGTCACAGTAACCACATAGCAGTACAAGTCGCCTGCAATGCTTCTTGTACTGAGTGGACCAAACAGATCCATGTGAATAAGTTCAAGAGGAAGTTTGATTGAATGAACTTTCTTTTCCTTATGAGACTTCTTAGTATGTTTGCCTTTCTTGCACGCAACACAGAAATCTGGAAGTTGGAAGTTTCTAACATGAACTCCTCTCACTAGATCATTTTAGATCAAGTGATTCATCTTCCGTGGATTAATGTGTCCCATTCTCCTATGCCAGGAGATGGAATCCTTCTTAGTAGCTTTTGACAAGAAGCACTGAACTTCATGATCCGTTGTGGAGGCCTTTGATAGATCCAAGACATAAAGATCTTTATATCTTGAGGCAGACATTAAGATTTGGTCCTTCGGGATCACATAGTCTTTTTTCAGCACATAACACTTCTTGTTGTCAAATACTACCTTAAAACCTTTATCACAAATTTGGGATACAGAAAGCATGTTATTCTGAAGTTGTTGAACATAATTTATCTTGTCAAACTTCACTTTCTGATTTCCCACTTCACCTTGAGCTGTGATATGCCCTCCTTTGTTTCCAGCAAATGAAACATGGCCTCCTTTTATTTGTTTGACATTTGATAGGAGAGCCCTATTACCTGTCATGTGCATGGATGCTCCACTATCTATAATCCACGTGTTGGTTTCAGCACTATAGCGAACACCATGCACATTCAAATGAAAACATTAGTTCAGGTTAGGAACCCAAGCCTTTACTGGCTTGGGTGTCCCAAAGGCATCACACATCATAAATGTAACCCATTAACCGTTCAAGGGTGAGGGAAGCTCTAAACTCTTCTTGTTCTCATTATCAGACAATAAGGTTGATTTTTCCTTCCATAAGCCAGCTTTGTGTAAGGCTTGTTTGTGATAGACAGACGACTGGCTAATAGGTTGAACTTTAGGTTCACTAGCCCTTTTAGGTGGTGTCACTGAGTTCCTCTTAAAAGAGCTAGGTTTTGGTTCCCGAAGTTCAACTTTCCTCCTCGGTGTCTGATAATAAGGACAATGAGACGCAATGTGTCCATACTCTCCACAGTTATAGCATGATCTGCTTTCAACTCTACGATTTAACTATTTTTGTGGAGATGTATGTGACACACGGGTGATCGTACTATGTTTGGGTTTTGACTCTTCTTGTTTAGATGTTTTGTCTAGTTTAACAAAGTTAATTGCTTTAACATTTTAACATCTTTTTCTTTTCTATTATCTGGACTTTGACATGATACACGTGATTGGTTAACGTTACAAGTATTTTTAGATTCAAATTTGACTATGGTTGACCCAGACTTAACCTTAACCTGTTTAAATTGTTTGTCCAGATTAACACAAGGCATTTTACATTTTTCCTTTGAAGTGACCTCCTTTTGATTAGTACCACATTCATTTGATTTACATGTGGAATCTAGGTCACTTACAAGAGGAGTAGACACGACATGATCCTTGATTGGATTGTTATTGATTGGTTTACATTTTGCATTCATCAAGATGTCATATGGTGGTGGAACCACTTTAGAACCCAATCCCTCCCCGTTGTTTCTCTCTCTCACTAAGTTTTGAACAATGTAGATGAACTTGTCTAACTGTGCAGTTTTTGCTTTAGTGAATGAACTTCTACTTCTAAAACTGCCTTTTGTTTCGTAGTGTCTCTAAGGAGTTAAGATAGAACTTAATGTCATTTGATTGGTTAAAAGCTACAACTTTGGTTTCCCTAAGTTGTTTGTTCAATAGTTCTATCTTTTCTTTATAACTGTGCTTATTTTGCTTAAGAATTCTGTTAGCTTCAGTGCATAGTTCCAAGTCCTTTACTAAGTTATCGCTATGATCTAATAACCTAGCAAATTTTAAATCATTGCTTTCCCTAAATTTCTTACAGTCAGAACAAGCATGATTATTAATAAAGTTGGTCAGTAGTACTTACCTGAGAGGGTTCTGATGAATCAGCCATCAATATATAGTCTGGTATTTCTGATGTTGGTGATTCTGACGTTGTTGCAGTTTTCCCTTCTTCAGGCAGGTAATTGACCACTGGTGCAGTCTCTTCTGTGTTTGACATCACGAGTTCGACTACAATATCTCATTCACTAGCAGAATCATCATCTATATCCTCCATACTAGCGATATTGGATTCTCCCGGTGATACAAACCAAAAGCTCCAGTTCTATCCTTCATCATCATGAGAAGTCAAGGCTTTAGGATCCTTGCTTGACGAAGTAGAACTGCTAGTGGGTTTATCCTAACGATTAAAGGAGGAGAAAGGATTCCCATTGCTAGTCTTCTTTGGCTTCACACACTCCCGTTTGAAGTGCCCTTTCTCGCCGCAGTTGAAACAAGTCACCTTGGTCTTATCGAAACCAAAGGTAGTGTCCTTAGTTGCAATCAAGTTCTGTCCGGTTTTCTTGACAAACTTCTTAGCTCTCTAAACAACACTTGCTAAGGCCCACATTATGTCCATCTTTTCCAGCTCAGACTTGTCCACCTGCTCGTAATCCTCATTAGCAAGATGGCAGTTCCCAATTTTACAGCAATTAGTCCATCATAAGTGTGGACTACCGCAGCTAAGAGATCCATGTGCTCTTTAGCTACCTCAACTGTCACATTACCGAAATTCTCGGTCTTCAGTTTTGCTACATTGGCTTCAGGTACGATGTATTGGGTACCAGAAGACCCTGACGTTTCTGACCCTGAAGTAGAGGCTTGAGAAGGACCAGCCGAGTTTGATACAAAAGATGTCTGAAGAGGTGCTCCAGATGTTTTGACTTGTGGAGTCGCGTTGTACAGCGTTGGATTCTGATCATAGGAAGACTTTTGTGCTCTATACTTCATCCTCAGCTCTTCCTCTCTCAGCTTCACAATGAAGTCATTGATATCTAACTTCGTTAGCATACCATTCTGTCTGAGGTTGGAGACAAATGAAACCCATTTCTCCGGCAGCCCATCAGCAAAGTTAGATACTTTTTCCTCCATTGACGTCGTTACTCCATGAGTGTGCATCTCACTCATCAAGTGGTAGAACCTATCGATGACATCATCTAGGCTTTCTTTTCCTATCGTGGAGAAGTTGTCAAACTCCTTCTTTAAAGCCTTAGCCTTTATGGCCTTCAATGATGTGTTTCTGTCATACCGTTTCTCCAATGTATCCCATAGTTTCTTTGCTTGTGTATATTCTGAGAATTGATGGAAAATATCCTTCGGAATTGACTATGTAAGCAAAGCATAGACTTTCTTTTCAGCATTGTACTTGACTTTTTGTCCATCAGTCATGCCACCTAGTGTGAGTTTGACACCATCAGCTCCTACTGGCATGTTGTACCCTGTCTCTATAGATTCTCACACATTGGGATCTACTCCATTTAAGTAAATCTCGAAACCTTGCTTCCATTGTGGGTATTCATCTAACGTGATAAGCTTTGGGGGTTTGTTGTGATTCCCCACTTCATTCTCCAGTAGCAGTAAGTTTTGAATACGTGAGTCTCTCCCTGCTATGAATGCTATAAACTTTAACTTTAAACCAAACTGTTTTATTTATGCGAATGAAGGTGTACGATTGGGCTATTCGGGCGATTGAACTATGTGGATGGTTCAATCGTGCGACTGAACTAATGCGGATGGCTTAGTCGGGCAAATGAACTAATGCGGTTGAACAGTACGTACAGACTTCTCAGTCGTACGAATGGAAGTACGAATGAGTCCAATCATGCGTATGGGGATGCGTATGAACTCAGTCGTGCGATTGAGTCAATCGTGCGACTGAACCTGCTGATATCAAATTTCATAGGTTTAAGGTGTTTTGGACACAAAAATACGAATTTCTTGCTAACCCTAATTGCCGTATGCCGGAAAAACTAAACTTTACGATCAGGAGACGTCAAAAACCCGATTTGACACAAAAGATTGCGTTTTTTTAGTGTAAAAACACAATTTTTATATCAAAATGATTGAATCACACATAAATCTAGAGCCAAAGCTCTGATACCACATGTTAGGATCGTGTACTGGACGAATACTAACAGATTTATGCGTATACCGAATCAAATAGTGCGGAATCCTATTTGATTGGCGATCCATTTAGTGAGAACGCACATAGAATCAATTAAAGATTGAATCTAAACGTTAAGAATGATTAGCAATCGATCTACTGCAACCTATGAAGTTGGAACAGGTTGCTAGAGGTCTCAGGACGGCTAGGGTACGTGTAGATATCGAATTATTCAAAGTATCTCATTTTTCCACGATTTAAGTGGTATTTATAGGTTAGGGTTTCTCATTCGGGCGACTGAACCATTAGCATGGTTTAGTCGTGCGATTGAATCATGCGGTTGATCCATTCGCACGACTGAGTGTTCAGTCGTGCGACTGAGCCAATCTCATGTTACAATCATGTGACTAATCCAGTCTCTTGGTTCATTCATACGACTGGTTCATTAGCATGAAGTTGTTCATGCTTATGGTCCATTAGCATAGGCCAATCGCATATGAACTTCATATGATTAAGTTTGAATATGTTTCTTAATCATTAATTGACTTATATGTATTCAAACAACCACAAACCTATATAATTAGTTCAATAAGCGTTAACCTACTAATCAATGAAATAATGAACATTATAAGCACAACCACACGTTGTATTTCATTAAGTACACATTCAATTACATATATGTAAGAAAAAAAAGACATTTTACATTAAGTTCAGAAACTAGGGACACATGTATCTACAGTCTAACATCAAGATTTGACCAAGATTTGAGGTCGAAGTGTCAAACAGAACTATATGCGAATGTTCACTCCGAATGAACCTCAATCGCACGATTGAGCCAGGCGCAAGATTCAATCGCACGATTGAATCATTCGGTGACTCAGTCGCACGACTGACTCAACCGCATGGTTAAACACACGACTAGTTCAGTCGCAAGCTCAATCACACGACTGAACTCGGCTGCAAGCTCAATCGCACGACTGAACTCAGTTGTATGGTTCAATCGCACGATTGAACAGTATGATCAAAATAGTTTAAGTTTCAATTGTCATCTCCCATACACAACTCTAATGTTATGTTTTGTGTGTTACAGCAATATGGTTGAGAGATGGACTATGAGCACTAAGCACAACATCTGTGCTCATCTGGATGCTACATCTCGGAACGATTCTGAGTTCACAGGGATTATTGCCTTCCTGTGTAGATCGAGGATCTACAAGGCTATTTCTACCCCATGCACTCCATAAAGATCTATTCAGCAGGCCTTCTGGGAAGGTGCCTTAGTTGAGCGATCGGTTGAGCCTTACCATATCCGAAGCTCTATCTTTGGACAAGACATTGAAATCACTGAAGGTGACCTGAGGGGGTCTTGGATTTGGGGGAAGAAGGAGCACATCCAACCAAGCTACATCCCCTAACTATTCGTAGATGCTTTCCGAGGATCAAGTACGCTGGTGACATCAATGTCGGCGTATATATCAATGCCGGCGTACTGAACAAGAGCAACATGTGCCCTCAGTAAAGTGTTTGGCACATGTGATCCTCAAGTGCATAGCCTTCAGGCGTGGAGGATTTGATGAGATGTCTGACTAAATCCATAATGCATACATTGCACTAGTACTGAATCACCCATTCAGTTTCTCCCGCATGCTCTTCTCATATCTGATTGAGAACATAAAGGCCAAAGGCAAGGAAGGCTTCTGCATGTATCCACGGTTTCTACAAATGATCATCGTTGAGAAGCTTCCTCTGCTGCCTAAGGAGAAGGGTGATGTTGTTACATTAGAAGAGATGGATGGTACGACACTGGGTCGGATGAAGGTGTATCGGGGGAAGCAGGTGAGGCCCCCGGTCAGGAGACTGTTTGGCCATCTGGCCTATGAGGATTACGTGGCGCCCTCTCGTAAGAAGTGGCATCGCGATGACAGTGATTCTGATATTGAGCCCATCATGGCAGCCATAGACGAAGACGACGATGACGATAATGACTATGACGATGGTCATGGTGGGGGAGATGCAGCTCCCCGTTCTTCACGGACCACCGACACTTCTACTATATCTTCACCACCTCCACCTAGTACTTCTTCTGCTCTAGGTGGGTCTGAACAGGCTGCTATCCACCCGGACTTTCGGTTTGATGAAGAAGAAGAGTTGGATGATTAGCCTCTAGTGACGACTGTTAGGAGCCGAGTTGTGGCCCCAGACAGAGGGATAGAGGCGGTTGGTAGCCGCTAGACTGAGTTGAGGGTTGATGCTACTAATGTTACTGATCCTACTTACACCCTTGACCAGCCCAGCAGCCAAGGGGGAGAGCCTATTGCAAAGGACTCCAGGAAGAAGAGAATGGCCCATCCTCATGGGAATAAGAGTAAGAGGCCGAGGTTTACTTTGATTACTTCTTCCACCACCACTACCACAGCCACAACCACTACCATATCTACTACCACCACCACTCCTCCCACTACCACTATCACCCCTCCCACCACCACTACCACAACCATTCCACCACATCCCAGTCCAATTCCACCTCCCATATTCACCACATCCACTACTACCACCACCAGTCACCAAACAGGTACCTCCACCCACTCTACATCCACAGCTGGACCCACTTTACCCAATATTAGGTTAGAGGAACAGCTTGCTAACCTCAACAGCATTGCACTAAGGCTGCTTACCACCAATGAGCTAAGGGTTACTCAGCTAAACAAGTTGATGGAGGTGAATGCAGCTCAGGCAAAGCAGATCGTGCAGCTTAGCGAGAAGATTGCTCATTATGAGAGAGCTCTACGCCGAGCCCACCAGGCACTTACTAGTCAAAATGAGCTAGTGTTGGCTTCGGAGAAGAGGATAGAGGAGCTTGAGAAGAAGAACAAGAAAATATTGTTAAATCTCAAGGGATCAAAGAGCGAGCCATTAAAGATAAAGAATGGTGATGATGGTCATGATGATGATGATGATGAGGAGGAGGAGGAGGAGGAAGATAATTTTGAAGAAGATATTGATGAAGGAGGATCGAGCGGTAAAGATAAAGAGGATGGTGATGATTAGGAAGGTGATGCATCTACATCAGCCTCAAATCCTCAAGCTCAGGAGAGGCGTACAAAGCGAAACCAAGATAAGGAGCCTCATCCCCTGCTCCTCCAGCTGAAGAACCGATAGATCAAGACAAAAGTAATTATTCGATGTCTTAGTATTTAAAACTTTTGTACTTGAATTGTATATTACATTAATGTAATTAACAATCATCTATGTTTGTTTATGTTTTGATGTTTTATATAATGACTTATGTGTGATGTGCTTAATGTTTAATCAAACAGATGAAGCTCAACAGACAGATGAGTATGATGTCGAACGCAAGTTAAGACTCAACTTACAATGATTCTTTACTTGCAAGGGATAGTCAGGATATATGTGAGCTACACTCCGAAAGAGGGAGAGATTATTCATGATTTGACGAATGAACAACTCACTAAAATATTCAGGCTGAATCCTGATGAGCTGGTCAAAGACGCTCCAAAAGTTAATATCCCAAGTGGTGATGAGCTGAACGATGTACATGATTGAGATAGAAGATGTCACTGCAGAACACTATCCACTGTATACTGATCCGGAAGGACATGTTATCCCCAACTTGGGTGAAACATGTGACAGTGGTACTTTCGAAAAATTGAATGAAGTGGAGAAAGAAAAATAGAAAGAAGAAAGCACAGCCCAAGCTTTGGACGCTAATGTCAACTTGAAGAAAGCTAAATGGACCGCTTGTTTTGCAGAGATGAAAGCCCAACGCATGCCGCCAAAGTAGAATGCCTACACAAAGCTCTAAAAAGTCAAAAGACATCAGAAAGTGTCAGGAAAAACTATAGCGTGGGCGTATTTTGAAGACTTAGAGGTCTATGCTGTGAAAAGGGAGAAAGGAATCGAATACTTTAGATATCCTCATGATCTGAAGACTCTTCCTGGTTTTGAGCTCAACCATCTAGCATGTTTAGATCTCCTGTATGCAAATCCGAGGAAGATGTCAAGATGGTTCGAGGCTGCGTTGAAGAAGGAATACCACACCGGGTGGGTAAACTTCAGACCTCAACAACCGAAAAGGTTCATTAACAAGTCTGAAGTGGATCCCATAACTAGAAGACCTAACGTGGTGCTGAAGTGGAGTCCCCCGCGCACGATGTCAAAGATTCCCTTACCAGAAATGCCTCAGGACTTCACTTCACACTTCAAATGGTGGTATTATGACTGGCGGATAGGTGAAGCGGTCATAGTTTTGAACAGAGATGGAAAAATAGATACTATCAGGGTATTTGACCCGATGTGGCTTACTAACTTGTTGGCTGAAGATGTTTATACTTTATACAAGTGGCCACTGTTTTATGACACGCAAGATATTGTACAAGCTCTCTAGTTCCAACACGTGATAGGACTCTGCTTTGCATTTGAAATACATGCAGGACTTACAAAAGAGGAGAAGTACAAGAAGTTCCAACAACATGTGAAGAGTGTTAGACGATAGAGACAACTAGGTCCAAAGGGGAGCTTGTAGATATATGTGTACCAAGTTTATGAGCTTAAATGTAAAAGTCTTTTTATGTCTTACACATATGTAATGTAATGGATGAATGCAATATAATATGTGGTTGATGTTTATTAATGTTTAATTATTTCATATTATATTTGTATGAACTTATTATATAGGTTTGAGGTTGTTGTACACAATTCTAAGTCAATACTGATTAAGTAATGTGTTCAACAAAGTCGGATGAGTATTCATACTAATGGCCCATACTTATGGACCATACGCATAAATACATCATGCTTATGGACCGGTCGCACGACTGAACCAGGAGACTGGATCAGTCGTATGATTGATACATAAGATTGACTCGGTCGCACGACTAAACATTCAGTCGTGCGTATGGATCAATCGCATGATTCAGTCGTACGAATGGAAACCAATAACCTATAAATACCACCTAAATCATGAAAAAACATAACACTTGAAGAGATTACGTATACACATAAATCCTAGCCGTCCAGAACGTCCCAAACAGCCTCTCTAAGTTCATAGTTTGTTCCTGGTCGATTTCTATTTGTTCTTAACGTTTAGTTTCAATCTTATATCGATCGTGTAATCGTTCTCACTGATTGGATCGCCAATCAAATAGGATTCCGCACTATTTGATCCGGTATAACGTAGAATCAGTTAGTACTCCGTATGTACATTTTCCTCTAACAAAAATAATATAATTATTTTATTTTCTTAAACTATTACATATATAAAAGTCATATCTTATATTAAAATATCGTACTGTAAATCTTTGTCTTTACTATTAATTGTAATCCGTTTAATAAATGGGGTTCTAGCCTATATATTTGTCTGTTTGTCTATCAATCTATCTAAATAAGAAGAAAATAAGATAATATGTGACACAATCGTAACCCTGATCATACTAACTTTTTCTCATTTCTCTATTATTAAAACAAATATTGAATACTAATAATATTATTCATATCATTTTCAGATTAAAAACTATATAATATAATAAATTGAAAATCAATTTATTTTAAATTAAAAAACACTTTTTAAAAACAAAAAAGCAATGAACTTTAAAAAGAAACATTTTACTTAAAACAAAATGATTAAAAACCACAATTTTTTATAAAACAAAAGTTTAAGAAAAATATATTATTATTTATTTACTTAAAGTAACTATTAATTAGTAATTATAATCATATTGTATCTTCAAGCATTGTAATATAATTCATAACTTTTGTACTAATTATTTAATAATTTATTTATTCAACTCGTGTAATACACGAGATACTAAACTAGTTAATATAATAGTCAAAAGATCGTGAACCTCATGCTTCTTCAGTAATTCTTTATTTGCATACTACAGCATCAAAGCCAGTGGTTGTTGTCTAAAACGAATGGATACGTGACAGTGGTTTGAACCGGATTTTGTTTTTTTGTTTTTTTTTTATTTTAATGGTAAAAACAGGGTGTTAAACCGTAAATTAGTTTGTTGGATATTCAAATATAGTTAAATTTCATATATAACTATAAAATACACATATATATCATATATAAATTACTTATATTTAATTACTTATATAAATAGAATTAAATTTTATCTAACCGGTCCGACCACCAAACCAGTAAGACGTTCGATTCGACGTCCGATCCAATTTTAAAAACATTGGCATTTAAAGATATATCTTTATTATCACAACAAACCCTACAATTCTTATTGAATAAATGATTTTAGAGAGAGGACAATGAGATGAATTCTAAAATGGAAATGATCATGCTAATAAAGTCTATCAAAAAGAGTGTGAAATGGGAGAGATTATATTCAATCTCATATCATCACTCCAATTATAAGAAGGTATATACATATATTTACAAAATTTGCCGAGCTGAAACTGTAACAGCATAATCATGGAATAATAGTGAGATATAAGGAATAATTTAGCATAATGTATGTATTTATAATCATTTATAGCCAACATCACATTATTAATATAACTTCACAAGTAAAATTACATTACAAATAACATAAACTTAAACTACTTCAACTCTTTGTTATGAACCACGAATGTTTAGTCTCTTATTTCCGTTTGAATAGTAGCTTTAAAGGTTTTTCTCTTTTCATAGCAATCCCAAATTTGTTACCCATGTCAACTTTCGAGGGATCAACTCCATCTGGAAGAACCCAACTAAATTCATGAACTAGCGATGCCAAAATAAATTCAACACTCTTTGTGCCGGATGGCAAACCTGGACACATCCTCCTTCCTGAACCAAACGGCAATAACTCAAAGTCTTGACCCTTAAAATCTAATTTTGACCCCATAAATCGTTCTGGGTTGAAAGATAAAGGGTCATCCCAAACTTTAGGGTCACGTCCCATTGCCCAAAGATTAACAAATACTTTGGTATTTCTGGGAATTGTGTAGCCCATAACCTCGCAAGTTTCAGTAGCCATATGCGGAAGAAGAAGAGGTACAGGTGGGTGTAGTCTCATTGCTTCTTTGATGCAAGCTTGAAGGTAAGGTAATTTAGATAGATGTGATGGATTGATTTTATTAGATGTGACTTCCATTCTTATCTCATCTTCTAGCTTCGACATAACTTCTTTGTGTCTCACTAGTTCTGACATAACCCACATCACGGTACTAGTAGTAGTATTTGTCCCGGCTACAAATAGTTCCTGAAAACATGAGAGATTGGTTTGATTAGAAAAGAAATAAACATGGGTTGCGTTACAGTTTAAGTAAATATATTATTCTTTTCGAAAATAAAACAACGAAGATCTTTGAAATAGTTTCTAATCTAGTCCTTTTATTCAATATTGTGGACAGATACAAAGTCTTTCTTCTGTATATAAAACTATATTCACTAACTTATATATCATAAAAATGATCACTTTTTGGTGGTATATATTCACTTAACCTTTGTAAATGGCGTACGTATATGCTCATTACTCATTAGCTGCAAACAAATTCTATTTTTCTGATAAACACTTTATTAGTGGAGTAAGAGTAGCTAAGAAAAACGTACCGTAACTAATTGATGGATCTGATTATTTGAGAATCCATTTTCAAGCAAGCGATCGACAAACGATTGTGCATGCTCAGACGACCATGTTGAAGAACTAACTTGAGATCTTCTTTCCTCTATTAAACATTCCCATGACTAAATAACTTCGAAAATTCCTTCATTGTTCCCTTCCTTATTCCGTGAAGATCAAATCTCTCAAGGATGGGAAAAAATGAACCAAAATCTATTATACGACCTCCAAACTCGATTACATTATGGAGCGTCGCTTTCAACTCATCATGACTCCCGTAGTCATCTTTCAAATCAATTAAATCTTTAGCAAAAATAATGGAAGTCAATGTGTTGAATAGAGTAGTAAATACTACATCCTCAATGTTAATCACCTCTCCTTGTTTACTACGCAAGAAATCCAACATATGACCAATTTTTTCCTCTCGTAATATAGACTGGGCTTCTAAGGCTTTGGTGGAGAACAATTCTGTTCGACAAAGAGTTCTTAGGTTTTTCCATGTTTGGTTGCAATCGGACCAAATAAGGGAGTGAGGTAACAAGGATGGTTGCTGAAATGCAGTAGGCACAACACGAGAGGAAAGAAAACGGTCTTGTGTCTTAAGAATTCCCATTGCTGCCTCAGGTGAAGAGGCAATGACAACAAGTTGCTTGCCGAAGCGAAGAGATATGAGAGGGCCATATTCTCTTGCAATATTGGCAGTGGATACATGAGGTTTACTACCCACTTGATGTAGGTTTCCAATTATTGGCAACTTTGGTGGACCTGGTGGGAGATTTATTAAGCTTCTTGAAGACAATAATTTAGTTTGTTTGAGAATGAAGAAAATGCAGGAGATTGTTGATAGAACAAAGAGAGGGAATGAGAGATATGTATCCCTAAGAAAGCTTGTGATATCCATTAGTATTTTGTGATAAGATGTTTGGATTGTGGTGTTTTTCGGTTGTGATTTTAGAAGACATTGTAAGGTGTATTTATATATAAGCGTAATTCACTTGTTTCATGTTTGAACATATTAATTGGTAGATGAGTCAAAGCAACCTGATTTTGAATATCAATATTAAAACACGTATTCTTGTTTTGTTTTTTTTTCAATTTCTGATTACATGGTCAAACTTGTTATATTTTGATACACATATTTTTTTTTCTTCTGTACAATACGTGTCATTTAATGTATATATTTATGTTTAGATAAAATCTGTTTTGTGTGAACACACATCACATGAAATGCAAAATATGTTAAAAGGATTGACTGTTGAGTTTTTATTAAAACAAAATAAATAACCTGTAATCCGTGTGTCGATAATAACTTGTGTGTATTGCTAACATACACAATACATCTTATCAACAACTTAATTAATAACATGTAGATTTCACGTGTCGATGTACTTGTTGCAAATGTAAAAGAGTGCTACCGAATGGGGTAAACTATAGTAGAGAAGCTCTAAATATGTAAGAAAGTAATCCAAAAACTTTAAGGAAACTTAGTTTCAGCATGCTAAATACAACTAAATTAACCCTAATAATTAATTAACTAATAACTAGAATTTAAAACCCGCTTATTGTTGTGAAGTTCTTTTGTGACAATATAAATGTCTTACTCGTCAACCATAGTTCTTAAATTTTGATCATCCTTCTTATCTTTCTTTAAGATCAGTGAGTTAAACGTTAAACTTTTTTAACTCCTTTGTCTATTAAAAAGTATAACTGCTTTACTTATGACAACGATTAAACTTTCATTCTTTTAAAATAGTAAAGAAAGTTGGTGTATTGAATATAATCTTAAAACCAATATTCATACTCACATGATGCTTTTATTAGTTTTTTTTATTAATATAATTTCAGTTTAGAAAATATTAAAATCTAACAACTCTCACAGGCAATATTATTGATTTAGATTTTGTTTAAACATCTAAATTGTTAATATGAGAAAGGATATGATCTAGATTTTAGGGTGTTGTGCATTATCTGAAGTTATTGATATATGGAGTTGTTATATCAATCTTCTATACAACCTACGAAAACATAAAAGTTGAATAAACCTACGAAGTGCTCCTCAGATTTGAAACCTTGCTCCCCTATGGTGCGTATGGTGGTATAGATATTCTCTCCACGTATTTCCTGTCGACCACCCCTTCACTATGACCCCATCCTTACCTTACGACCGGGAAAATCCCCATCTGCTACTAATGTAACATTGTTTGTTACCTCTAAAGGTAACCAGAACCTTGCGACCAAAAATTCATCTAAGAATGTAAAGTATCATACGCCCGGTTTTTTACCAAAGATACTCGGCTTAACTTACGAAGTTTAGGGAGAGAAACCTAGATAAAAAAGCCAGCATAGAGATAGATGCGATCAAAAGTGAAAAGTAAAGTGGGGTTTTTTTTGTAAATCAGGAAAGATTTGTGGTAAATTTAGAAAATCATAAAAACCTATTGTTCACACCAACAAGACTAGGGATTTGAGACTAGATTTTTAATGATAGAACCGAGTCTTGAAAATGTATTTTGTAAGAACAAGGACAAGAGCCGGAACAAATATCTAATAAAAACAAGAACGAGAACGGGAACATGTATGAGGAGATAAATTGTGTACATAGACGCACAAAAAGCGCGATTCTTTAGGAAAAAAGTCCATTGTGGTGTCATTTCTTGTATAGAGGCGTTTTTGTGCTTCAAACTACTATATATGTGGCTAAAACTATGCTGGTAATATATACATTAAACAATATATAAACCTTATTGATAGCTATTTTTCACTTGGAATGCTAAAAACCTATAAGATATATGAAAACTTTATATAAACATCTTGCACATCGCATATGAAAAGCTATCTGCTTTGTGTTTTATGCTTTGGTTTTAAATGTTACCGCCTAGGTGTGCTTTTAGCATGTTAAAAGTAAGATCATGAGCAGGAAATCGAGACAAGAGAAAATTAGGAAAGGAGCCTAAATCCTAGATAAGTCACGGAGTAGGAAATTAGGTCATGAACAAGAACAAACAAAAAACTTGAACTATAAAGCCCGATCACGAATTCTAGAACAATAACCATGAACTATGCCCCGCGAATGGAAGACTGTGGATGGCAGCGATAATGTGCAGGACCGGTGTTGGTCTCGCAACATAAATTTTATCTCTCAAACTCACTTGATCTCACTTGGATGATGAAGCGGAATCTCTAACTAAGTTCAAAGATAATATAATAAGTTAATGAACACAAAAATGGTTTACAAGATACTTGTATATATTACTTCTCAACTCAATATTACAAGACTCTTACAAGCATAACATGATAATTACAATAAGAAACTATATATGCTACTATCTACATAGCCGGTTATACTTGGATAACCAGTTGAAATTCACAACTAGACAAATACTATTTTGCTAGAGTAAAGTATCTAAAATAAAATATTATCCTAAATTAGATAGTCATGACATGTCCAAGACTTATCTTTTGTCATCAATTAAGGATGGTAACTGTACTAACTGATAAATGGTGAATAGTGGATTAAAGTATGGTTAACTACGTGGGCGTGGGAAAGCATCATGCAGTATATCATAGATGATAGCGGGTGTCAGATCGACCATACTTATGTCCACTGGTTCATAGTTAATTCTTCCGAAGCTTAAATGGATTCGTGAGAATAAGTTCTCCGAAGCCATTTATACTTCGGAAGAAACAACTTCTTCCGAGTCTTGTGCAAGTCTTCATGACTTTATTATTCGGAAGACTTTGCCTTTGATCTTCTAAGAGTGTATACTTCAGAAGGAGATACTTAGTCTCGAAAGACTGAGTTCTTCCTTCAAAAGTTCTTCATAGTTGAGCTTCGGAAGATCTTTGACTTGTCTTTGGAATAGCAGCTTTGTCTTCGGAAGACCTCTTTAATTTGTACTTCAAAAATACTCTAAGTATTGTTTTGGTTGTATCAGCCTCATATGATCCAACATAATGATATGGCTTTAATCGGAATTATCAAGCAATGTCGACGAAAGAAGAAATGACGGTATGCATACGACAGTAGCGGCAAAGCTACAAAACTACGTCAAAAGGCAGATTGGATACGGAAAGACCAGTTAAGCTTATCAAAGGTCTCTAGTGTTGTTAGCAATAATGGTGAGATGAAATGGTTCTTGAATAATGATTTCGAAAGTAAGTGAGATATGGAATTGTGACGAGCAACACCTGAAATCTAGACTTGAAATGAAATCAGACTTGAAACTGCATCTAAGATAAGAACTAAGAAATGAAACTTAATGGAAATTCAGAAGAAACAAGACACTCCTAACGACAAAAGTTGCGACAACTAATGGTTGTATGATACTTAAAGCCTATGCTCTAATACCATACAAAACGAGGAGAATTAAAATTATTGGATGGTATGAATCAGAACAAAGAGGAAAGCTTAATATACAAGAAAGATAACATGAAACCTTAGAAAAACCTAATTTTGGTGGTGGACTAAAATAATTGTGTGTACATAAAAGAGGCTTGTTATAAAAGAGGCTTGTTACGATGAACATGAAATGAATATTGTGGATAGTCGGATGGGATCCTATAGGTGAAGTATCGTAGCACCTTAAACCTTTAGTTTGTAACATCCCAACCTATCAAGGTTGAGATGTCATTATACACTAAGAAACTAATCATCTAATTATTTTACTTTATAAACACTCTGAAAGTTGACTAGTATGAAGATGTACATATTATAGAACTATATAATTTATATTATACAACCCGTGTAATACACAGGTATATAACTTAGTATACGAACATTTCAATTCAATGTTAAACACATGATTTGAATAAACATTTTTCAATTTTGGTTTATACTGTTCACTTTACATATTTGCATTGGGCCAGAGCTGTTATAGCGCTAAAGAAAGCTTGGGCACAATATTCAAAAAAAAGTTTATTTGACATGTTACAATACATGTGTAGTTCACGTTCTGTTTTGTTCGAGAGGCACCAACATCTTCATTCGATGTTACAAGCCAAAAGCTATTTTTGATAAAGTTGTAGTTCATCAGGTCATGCATATGTGTAGAGCTCCAATTGTCTTGAACATGCTTGTGAATTCTTTGGTGAGTGATCAAAAGCAACTTCCACATACTGATGAGATCATGACAAGCTTCTTGAACCTGCTTGCAAATTTTTTGGTGAGCACCTCCACTTACGATGATTCTTTCCAAGATCGAAAAGCTCGGCTTTCACGTCTGCCACATGTATGGTCTCACTAAAACTTACGGTCCTACGACTTGGTGCTTGTTTGTAGAAACCCAATTGAGATTCATTGCCTCTTAAAGAACAAGTGGAATTTAACACACAACAAGGCGCGAAGCATTTTGGAATCGAGGAAGTTGATGTAAAGGATCCGATCACAAGGACAATGGAGAGTGTGAAATGTCTAGCAAATTGGAATTTGTATATACAAATCTTGTCTAAAGTTGTTTCATACAAAATGTGCCATCACAACTAGTGTTTTTAAGATTTTTCGTTGGATAAGGTCACACACATTTAAAATATTTTATTTTTTATTTTTATTTATACTTTAGCCACATTTTCAATTGGCTAATGGTTTAATATAAACTTTTAGGAGGTCTTTTGTTGGAAGGAATGGAATGGAATGGAATGGAATGGGATGGGATGAAATTAAGAAACTAATATAATTTTTAAGTATAATTATGTTTGAGTGGTAAATAAAATGTAAAACACAAGATAATGTTTACCTCAAATTTCTTTGGTTATGGGATTTCAAATTCTCTCTCTAGGTGAAAGGATTTTGAGGGAATTTAAAATCCCACAACCAAAGGAATTTGAGGTGAAACATTCCCTTGGGTTTTACATTTTATCACCCACTCAAACATAAGTTTACTTGAAATTTATACTAGTTTCTTAATTTCATTCAATTCCTTCCAACCAAATGTTCCCTTAGGTAGCGTTTGGTACTCAGGAATGAGAGGCAAAATGAAATAAATCATTGAGAGTGAATGAATAAATACATGTTTAGTTGGTGATGATAATGAAATGAACCATTATATAGTTGATTCTATTCTCTCAAATTCATTTCATTCACCACCCCTTCTTTTTTGTCATTTCATCTCTTCTTTTATCATTAGTCACCAATACCACCCACTCACCCACCATAACAACCACCATCAGCCACCAAGATCGTTTGTCACCGGCAACCACCACCACCGACCACCGCTGTCCCCGCCAACCACCTACCACTGTCGTCCCCCCAACCACTGGCGAATGCCATCGCGGCCCCTACCACCGGCCTGCGCCGCAGGCAACCACCAGCCACCAACGTTTCCGCTGGGAACTGCCGCTGAAACCCACCGCCTGAAAACACCGCTGCTGGGAATTGTCGCCGCCGGACCCCACCACCAGGAACCGCCACCGTCGACCACCATCACCAGCCATCACCACCACCCCTATCACCAGCATAACTACTTTTATATTTTTTATAGTAATGATTTATTTATTCTTAAAAGGTAACTAAACAGGATGATTGAATGTAATGGTTTATTTCATTCTCTTATTTATTTCATTCTCTCATTCATTCTATTTTTTTGTTAATTATATTATCTCATACCAAACAGATCCTTAGTGTACAGAATAAGACAGATATATTAAATAATTTTATTAATTTCTAGTTAAAAGTTAACAAGTAAACTTTTTATATTTTGTTTCATAGTTTTTTTTAATTTAATTACATTTTGAACCCTTGTTTAAGAATTAAGACTGAATTTACAATGGCACAAGTTGTCCAAAAATTAGATGTCACTAATCTTATTAGTGAAAATCCATTATGAAATTTACACTACACTTCATATATATATTACACTTGTCAAATATTAAATCTTAAACCTTCCATAAGTAGTGCTTTTAGAGTTCGTGTCTCTATCACTAGGACCATCGTCTCCAGTGGTCCAAACTTCCTTTCGCTGTGTATTGCTTAACTTTGTGTTTTCTTTTTCGTCCATATGTGCTAGTAAAGTTTAGACTCTCCATACAAAACTATACACCATAAAACTCTATCAGCAATCAAGTTTTTTTACATGTAATAAATACTATAAATCCGGTCACCCGGGTAAATACATAGGCGAAAGGTCATTGACGTTATGCGAAAATAGAAAGCGTTGGTAACCCGATCCACCCACCGTTTTAGGAGAAACCCATTACTCGAAGGCGCACTATGATAAATTACTAGCCCATCTGAAGCATATAATTAACACCAAGTAAGACTCG
>CM046449.1:3388484-3539133 GCA_025506515.1 Flaveria trinervia
AAGCTCACGTATATGGTGTTATAAAGTGTAGATTACAATCGTTCCAACTCATTTTGGAACTAAATTTACATTGAAATGTAAAGTAACTCAGATTTATGCTGTCGAATGAAAACGTATTATATTTGTCCTTACGCGTTTCCCAAGAAAACTTACATCTAAACGTTAAACAACTCAAAGCGTTCATAAAAATAAGTATGAAAATGTTTTGTATTTAACCTGACTTATTTCTAAGACTTAATTACACGGGTGGTCCATGTGATTAGACCTGATTTTACTTTTGGTCCCTAACTCTTTGAAATTACAAGGTTGGTCCAGAACTTTGCTCAAGCGTAACAACACTAGTCCCTAAAATGGATGGACGTTAATTATTGATGTTAAGTGCTTGTAAAATGACAAAAATACCCTCTTTCCCTTTTCTTCTTCTCCATCAACCACCACCACCACCACCTTCATCCATTATCACCACCAATACCACCTTCAACCACCACCACCACCACCTCAACCTTCAACCACTACCATCTTGAACCTTTAACCACCACCTTCAACCTTTAATCCCCCAACACCTTCATCCACTACCACTACCATCACCCTCAACCTTCAATCACCATCATCTTTAATCTTCAACCACCACCCTCAACCTTCAACCTCCACCATCTTCAACCTTCAACGTCCACCACCTTCAACCATCAATTCCCACCACCACCACCTTAACCTTCAACCACCGCTACCTTGAACCTTCAGCCACCGTTACCTTGAACCTTCAACCACCGCCATCTTCAACCTTCAACCACCGCCACCTTCAACCTACAACCACCACCACCTTCTACCACCGCCACCTTCAACCACCTCCAACAACCTCTACATCCACCATCGACCCTCCACCTCTTAGTGACCCACCACCTCCATCATCTACATCAAATCTTATAGTTTTTAATACGATTCTGATTTGCTCAACTTATGTCGCACCATCGCCATCACCACCATGGCCATAAACGTCACTATTTCTTAATATAGTGGGTTTCGTTGCGGTGGTAGGACGCCGGAGTTGGAGGACTGTCGGAATCAATTGGAGAAGACAATGATACAAGGGTATTTTAGTCATTATAAAAATATTAACTGAAATACTTACGTCCATCCGTTTCAGGGACCATCGTTGTTATGTTTGCGCAAACTTTTGAACTAAACTTGTAATTTCAAAAAGTTATGGACCAAAAATGAAATCACGCCTAATCACAGGGACCACCCATGTAATTAAGTCTATTTCTAAACAATTATGTCAAAAAAATAGACGAATGTTAGAATTGCTTATCATCTCACAAGGTGCACTAGTTCAATCCGTCATAATAGTTTGAATTGAATAGTCAAACCATTAATCAATTTGGTTTATATTTATGCAACATCATTAAACCATAGTTTACTTTGAACTCTTAACCGAACCAGCCTGTGATCATCCCCACAAATTCTTATATTTTTTGTCAAAATTATTATTAGACATCGTTAAATTTGTTGATACGTTTAGTCATTATCTAAAGTGTCATGTACAAAAGTGATTATAGCCTACAATGATTAGACTGTAACATTCGCCGTTTTTCGAATTTTAAACCCAAACCCAAACTCATTTTAAACTTTCATACGAAGGAAAATTCATTATTTATAATTATTCTATTTATTTTGATGAATCAAATGTTTTATAAGTATAGTTTAAACAATATGTGAATTTATTTTCTTATTTCAAATTTTCATTTGTTAAATCATCTAAAAACTTATAATAAGTTATTTAAATTATAAATAATTTATTTCTTTATAAAATTATAAAGTTTTATTTATCATTCGACGATAAATAACTGAATGGAGAAGTCTTATTAAAATTAGTAAGGTTGATAAATATATTATAAACTAAATGGAATTATCATTTAAATTAAGTTTAGGGTGAAAAGTGTCATTTATAAAACTTAAATTATAAGTTTCTCACATAAAATGTTAAACTTTAAGATCATAGGAACCAAATGTGTAACTTCAATTAATAACCCAAAGCACCCAAATCCCCACCGGTTTTTCTGGCCAAGTCCCCGACCAACTGCCGGAGACTCTCCGACCACTCCAAAACCATCGAAATTCAATCTTTCTCGATCCAAAAACCGTCCCAAATCATTATAGAACGTGCTTCGAACTTGAATGCACCCATTAATCATGTTAAAACACCGTTTACAAAGCTCAATCATGAGCATAACTGTTAATCCATATGTACCTAGTTTACGGTTTTAATATAATGTTTGTTATGTCCTTAATGTAAATGAAATATATGAGTTGAATGAACGTATTATGTGGTTATTGATCTTAATGTTTAATGTTTCAGTGTATGATTTAATGTTTATCATTTATTAACGCATATTGAACCAACTATATAGGTTTGTGGTTGTTTGAATAGATCTAAGTCAAGTAATGATTGTGAAACATATTCAAACTTAGTCATATGAAGTTCTCATGCAACTGGCTAATGCTAATGGACCATACGCATAAACAACTTCATGCTAATAAACCAGTCGCACGACTGAACCAGGAGACTGGATCAATCGTACAATTGTGATATGAGATTGACTCAGTCACACGACTGAACACTCAGTCGTGCGAATGGATCAACCGCATGACTCAGTCGCACGACTGAACCATGCTAATGGTTCAGTCACACGAATGAGTAACCCTAACCTATAAATACCACTTAATTCGTGAAAAAATGTAACACTTTGAATAATTCGACTCCTACACGTACCCTAGCTGTCCAGAACATCCAAGAAAGCCAGTCCAAGTTCATAGATCGTTCTTGATTGCTTCCTATTCATTCTTAACGTTTAGATTAATCTTATATCGATCGGGTTAACGTTCTCACTTATTGGATCGCTAATCAAATAGGATTCCGCATTATTTGATTCGGTATACACGTGAATCAGTTAGTACTCCGTCCAGTACACGGTCCCTAACAAGTGGTATCAGAGCAAAGGCTTTTGATTTACGTGTGATCAATCGATTTTGATATAAAAATTGTGTTTTTTCACGCAAAAACGCAATCTTTTGTGTCAAACGTTGATTTGGACGTCTCCAGGTCGTAAAGTTAACGTTTTTCTGGCATATGGCAATTAGGGTTCTTGAGAAATTCGTGTTTTTGCGTCAAAATACCTGAAACTTTCGAATTCTCAAGATTCAGCAGCTTCAGTCGCACGACTGAATTCATACGCATCCCTCATACGCTCGATTGGACTCATTCATACATCCATTCGTATGACTGAACTGTCTATTCACACTGTTCATCCGCACTTGTCCATCCACACGATTGATTCATTCGCATTGGTTCATTCGCACGTTTGAGCCATTCGCATTGTTCAATTGCACTAGCTGTCCAATCGCACACCTTCATTCGCACAAGTAAAATAGTTTGTTCCAAAGTTTAAAGTTGATAGTAATGGAGGATCAATATTCAGCGTTCACCGCAGGATGGGACTCTAGGATTCAAAATCTGTTGCTTCTAGAAAATAAAGTGGGAAATCATAACATGCCCCCTAAGCTTATAACGTTAGATGATTACCCACAATGGAAGCAAAGATTTGAGATTTACTTAAATGGAGTAGATCCTAATATGTGGGAGTCATTAGAGACAGGATATAGTATGCCAGTAGGTGCAGATGGAGTCATACTCATCTTAAGCGGTATGACTGACGACCAAAAGGTAAAGTACAATGCAGAGAAGAAAGTATATGCGTTGCTGACTCAGTCAATTCCTAAGGACATCTTCCATCAATTTTCTGAGAACAAGCAAGCTAAGAAGCTGTGGGATAATTAAAAGCTCTGAAGGCTAAAGCGTTAAAAAAGGAGTTTGATAACTTCTCGTCTATGAGAAAGGAGAGTTTGGACGACGTCATTGATCGATTCTACCACCTAATGAGTGAGCTGCACACTCATGGAGTCACTACGTCTATGGAAGACAAAGTTTCAAACTTTGCAAATGGGTTGCCCGAGAGTGGAGCTCATTTGTTTCCAACCTCAGACAGAATGATATGCTAGCAAAGTTAGGTATCAATGACTTCATTCTGAAACTGCGAGGAGAAGAATTGAGGATGAAGTACAGGGCCCAAAAGTCTACATATGATCAAAATCCGGCATTGTACAACTCAACTCCACAAGCCAAAACATCTGGAGCACCACTTAAAACGGCATTTGTGTCGAGTTCAGCTCGTCTATCACAAGCTACTACTTCAGGATCTGACACGTCAGTGTCGTCTGGTACCCAATGTAGAGATTAATGAAGAGGCTGATGCAACCTAAACATCCAATGTCTATCCTGCATGCTGCACAAGTGCTATGGAGAAGAATGCTTAGGAAGTTTCACACATACAACAGAATTATTCTAAGTTTGAAATCTTCCAAAGCCAAGACCAATATCTTCCGAAGCCAAATATAAAGTCTTCTGAAGCCTCAGAGACAAAGTCTTCCGAAGCTTCAACTCATGAAGACAGATTTCTTCTGAAGACTTAAACACATGCTTTATCTGATGTACTTTTCCGTAAACCTGGACACCTTTCCACTGCACCTCTGTAAGGTCACCAACTTACATGAGTTGGTGAAAAGGTCCATGCTTTTGGTAATTGTACATTGAGGTCTTGAGTCTTTAACTTTCTACTTCATGTACTTTATCCTTTTTGTAATAGATAAGGACTTGAGCTATGGCATGTCATAGTCACTAGTCAAAAGACAATCTGCCTTTTGACTCTACAACTGATGTTGTTTGTGTCTAGTCAATTGTATCCAGCTGGCTTTCAAAGTATAGCCGACTGTAGGATATAGTATAAGTATCTCATGTTCTTGTATCTTTCTATTATGCTTTGTAACACTTGTAATAGAACATCAAGAAAGCAATATACTACATTCTTGAAAACCATATACTTTTGTTCTGTCTCTTACATTACTTGTATTCTTAGTATCTTATTATGGTTAATCCAGTCTTACTATTTGATTAAGTTTTAGTTAATCTCCTCTTTGTGTTGTTGTATTGTAATTGACCCCTTCACCGGTCCTGCATTTGGTATCAGAGCTTTTCAGGCTCTTGATATAAGATCTCACCATCTTAAGATCCCTCACACACATAAATACTAAACTTTTCAAATGGCAACCATTTCCAAGACTGATATGGAAACTGGAACCATGAACAAGTCCCCACTAATCACTCTTGATGAGTTTGATACCTGGTGTTTGAGAATAAAAGGTTTATCGGGTCTCTTGATTCAAGAATGTGGGAGTCTATTGAGAATGGACCTTTCATACCTAGCACCCCTTCTGCTACTCGTGCTGGTATGATCCCCAAGGATGTGGCTAACTGCTTTGATAAAGATAGGAAGAGAGTAAAGATTGATAGAAAAGCCATGACAGCCCTTCAAACTGCCCTTCCAAACTCTATGTATAGAGGTTTCAAGAAGTGCAAAATGGCCAAATAGCTGTGGGATGCACTGAAACTGATGTATGAGGGTTCCTCTAAAGCCAAGGAGAACAAGAAGGATCTCCTGAAGCAGCTGTTTGAAAACTTCACCTTCAAAACAGGTGAAACCATGACTCATCAATACTTTAGGTATGTTGAAATGTGGATACCCTTGTGGATGGAGGAGTTTCTCTTGAGAACAGAGACATTGTAAGGAAGTTCATGTCCTCACTTCCTAGGCAATGGACACACTACTGTGTGGTGCTCAAAAGGCCTGAAAATCTCAAAACTCTCACTCTGACAGAGTTATATGGGATTCTCAGTGGCTACCAAATGGAGATGAACATGCAAGGTTCATCTGGAAACCCCAACAATCAAATGGGTTTAGCCCTACATGTGGTTGATAGGGATAGCATAGAACCCAAACATCATCTCATATGCCACCCTGACAACTCACCAAAGGGTCCTTTCATCACCTTCCTAGAGACACCAAGGGAGAACTACACTTAAGGAAGCCTATTCCAAGAGACAAGCTCTTCTCAAGCTTTCATGTCTTTTGATGAAAGCTGTGGCAACTCTCTTTTCACTCTTGAAGACCTGGACTGTATTCATCCAGATGATCTGGAATATATGGAAATAGTCCAGCAGATGGCTCTTCTCACTCATAAAGCCAAGAAATTCTACAAGAGGACTGGAAGGAAGTTTCCAAGCAATACAACCAGTGGAAAGTTTGGCCTGGACAAAGGCAAAGTCAAGTGTTACAACTATAACTTGATGGGCCACTTTGCCAGAGAGTGTAAGGCACCTAAAACAAGTGGTGGCCAAACACAGTCCAGACCCAACTACATTGACAAAGCTCTTTAGGATGAGAAGTCAAAACAGCGGGCTGCTGTTGCTGTTGAAGAAGGAGGCTTTGACTGGAGCTTTCAGGTGGAAGATGCTTCTCCTAACCAAGCATTGATGGTAGATCATGATGAAGCCAGGTATTGGAACATCTCTGTACTCCTGATTGCATTGCTAAAGTCAATAGATACAGGTCCTATAACTTGGAGATGAGATCTGACCTTGAGTCCTTAAACATTTTAAAATCTGATTTTAGAAAGTCTGAAAATGATTATAAACTAAAGATAGAGGGCCTAGAAAAAACCATTTCAGTTCTAAAACATGAACACATAGATTTTAGGACTCAAATCAAAGATCTCATAACCAAGCTAACTTAGTGCCAGGCTGAGCTTGTGATCAGCAAAGCCAAGGCAGAAAAGAGTGTTCTTGAAGAAGAGACCTTCAAAAACATCATATCCTTATCGTTGCACAACAAGGTGTGCTATCAAAATAGGCAGGGACTGGGATCCAATGAGATAGATCATCCATACACAATCTTCTCTATAAGATCTCCTAGGTGTCGAACTTGTGAAGATGAGCTTCCTCTCATAGATCCTATGAGTGAAGAGGATGAAGAAAAGATAGTGAAGAATTCCTCTAAGAAGAGTGAAGAGGAGGATTCCCAGAAGGCCACTATCCTTCTGAGGAGAAGAAGAAGACTGTGATGACCAAGTCCATGAGAAAGAACTTAATCAGAAAGAGCAAAAGAAAGGCAAGGAAGGCTCAAGAGATCAAGACTACTTTTGACTCTAAGCAGAAACAAGTTTTCATATCTACAGGATTCAAAGTGGTAAGGACTGAAGACATAAACTAAAACTTTTCTGCTAAGAGTTCTGGTTCTTGTTCAACTCATCTCAATAACAAGAAGAAGACTGATCTGCTGTGTACCACTGCTACACAGCCTAGACCATTAAACTCCAAGAACAGTTCCCACCCCAAAGGAACTGTCTTAGCATCTGCAAAGATGAAGGTGGAGAAGGGATGTGACCAAAGACAGTCTTGTTCCCAGCAGAAGATTCTTGTGAAGAAGAAAATGATGTGTGTCATGTGTGAAAGTATCACTCACATTGCTAAGGATTGTCCATACAATCCTAAAGGTACTGTCCATATGACCAAGACAAAGACTTCAAAGAGTTCCAAGAAGATTCAAGCTTCGGAAGGAAAACCTGTTTCCTCGGAAGCTCCAAGTCTAAGAAGAAGGCAAGTGCAAAATTACCCTTGGAAGAGAGAGTTGGTCTCGGAAGAAAGGAGTTCTTCTGAAGCACTAAAGCCTGCTGCAGTATCTGCTGAATCTTCCAAAGGTTCAGTCATCAAAACATCTGAAGTTCCAAAAGCTTTTGAAGTTTTGAAGGTCAAGTCCAAGACTCCAAAGGTGGTGTGGAAGTCTAAGAAAGACCAAGTGACTAAGAATTCTCCATCAACAACAGCTCAAGATCCTCTTAGCACAACCATAGGATCTATTATTGTTGCATTACCTTCTGTTCTGAGCCCAAGACAAGCAAGGCTTGGGTTTCCAAATGTAACTAATCAACTTCTTTGTGTAGGGATAGCTCAAGACAAACAAAAATGTCTGGATCATTGATAGTGGCTGTTCCAGGCACATGACGGGCAATAGGTCACTACTCTAGAACTTTGAAAGAATTGATAGAGGACCAGTTGCCTTGGAGGAGATAAAGGAGGTTACATTTTTGGAAGGGGCAAGGTCACAAATGGTAAGCTTAGCATTGAAAAAGTAAACTTTGTCAAAGAGCTTGGGTACAATCTTCTGAGTGTATCCTAATTTTGTGATCAGAGTCATAACATGCTCTTTACTGAGCATGAGTGCATTGTTCTCAAGCCTGGTGCGGTCATTCCTCGTGAGCATATCCTGCTTAGAGCCCCTAGGAAAGGGAACATGTACAAGATGGATTTGCAAGAAACATCTCCCTCTGGAGAAGTTTTATGCTTTCTGTCTAAAGCCAGTAGTGATGAGTCTTTCCTATGGCATAAAAGAATGTGCCATATAAACTTTAAGAACATGAACAGATTAATTAAAAATGATTTGGTAACTGGAATACCAAAGAAAGAGTTTACAAGTGATGACCATTGTGTTGCATGCCTGAAAGGGAAGCAACATAAGGTATCTCACAAGCCTAAGGAAAGAAACTCCATCACTACACCCCTACACTTGTTACATATGGATCTCTTTGGCCCCACCAATATAATGAGTCTAGGAAGGACCTCTTATTGTTTAGTGATCACAGATGACTTTACAAGATTCACTTGGGTTTTCTTCTTTAGAACTAAGGATGAGACTCCTGATATTCTAAAGAATTTCATCTTAAAGATTGAGAATCAATCTAATCACAAGGTCAAGATCATAAGATGTGATCAAGGAACTGAATTTAAGAACCAAATCTTTGATACATTTTGTGATGAAAAGGGTATTACAAGACAATACAGTGCTCCCAGGACTCCTCAGCAGAATGGTGTTGCTGAGAGAATAAACAGGACACTAATTGAAGCTGCAAGAACCATACTGTCTGATTCTAAGCTACCCATCTTCTTCTGGGCAGAGGCAGTCAACACTGCCTGCTATGTGCAGAATAGAGTTTTAGTGGTCAAGACTATGGCAAGACTCCTTATGAACTTTGGCACAAGAGGAAACCTTTCATTGGTTTTCTCAGGTCATTTGCATGTCTTTGCACGATCTTGAATACCAAAGATCAAATTGCCAAGTTTGCTGAGAAATCAGATGATGGACATTTTATTGGATACTCTTCTCAGCTAAGGCTTATAGAGTATACAATCTTAGAACTAAAATAGTTAAGGAGTCAGCCAATGTGTCTTTCAATGAACACACACCCTGTGTGGCTGGTTCTAGTCTTGATTGGCTGTTTGATCTTGACTTAGTTACCATTGTTTTAACAAATCTTGTGAGAATGTTTCAGGATCTCTAGAAAATTTAAATACAGGTGATCCTAATCCAATATTTAAGCTAAGAAGACCTTCAACTCATACATCTTCAGCTCCAGTTGGAACTACTTTTGCTAATGAGGTTTCTATCGCACTACAATGACAAACTCAGCTGATACATCTGGGGTGTCTTCAAATTCCAGTTCAGAGGCTCTAGAACCAGATAAGAACATCTCAATTGTGGAGGACAACAATAGTGTGGTGACAGTGACCAAGAATTTCTTGATGCTTCTAACCACACATAGATGAGAACATCAATGATGTCACACACTACATGGATCAAGTTTCTCTTGAAAAGTGTGTTGATGTGGTGGGAGAAACATCTAAGCCAGATCTAAATTTCTCTAATTTAGATCTTTCTCAGCAACTTGCTGTGATCCCTCAGCTTAGGATCCACAAGTCTCACCCTACCACAAACATCATTGGAGATGTTGTCATAGGGGTAAGGACAAGAGGACAAACCTATGAAGCAAATGTTTGTCTTCACTCTTGTTTCCTATCCCAGATAGAGCCAAAGAAAGTTAATGAGGCTCTAAAGGATGGAAGTTGGGTTGAAGCTATGCAATAAGAGCTGCTTCAATTCATAAGGCAGAAAGTTTGGAACCTTTGTTCTCTTCCTTATGGGAAGACTACCATTGGAACCAAATGGGTGTTTAGGAACAAGAAAGACAATAGAGGCATCATCATCAAGAATAAAGCTAGACTATTTGTTCAAGGTTACACACAGAAGAAGAGATGACTACACTGATGTCTTTGCTCCAGTAGCAAGATTAGAAGCTGTTAGGATATTCCTGGCATTTGCTGCATCCAAGAACTTCAAGGTCTTTCAGCTTGATGTGAAGTGTGCCTTTTTATATGGAGTTATTGATGAAGAGGTATATGTCAAATAGCCACCTACTTTTGTAGACCCTGATCATCCCGATTATGTCTACAAGCTTGACAAAGCTCTCTATGGGCTGTATCAGGCACCTAGGAAGTGGTATGAGACACTGTCTGAGTATCTTTGTCAGCATGATACAGGAGAGGTACCATAGATGGAACTCTCTTCATCAAAGGACAGGGAATGACATATTACTAGTTCAAGTGTATGTGGATGACATCATCTTTGGTTCAACTAATCCAAAGCTCCGTAAAGATTTTGAGAAGCTGATGAAAGACAGATTTGAAATGAGTGGCATGGGGGAACTCAATTTCTTTCTAGGAGTTCAAGTGAAGCAAGTTGAAGATGGCATCTTCATAAGTCAGTCAAAGTATGTTCAAGACATACTCAAGAGGTTCATATGACTGATTGTAAGATTGCTAAGACAGCCATAGCTAGAAACCACTCCCTTGGACCTGATCTTGAAGGGGAGTGTGTAGATGAGTACTTATATAGGGCTATGATTGGGTCTCTTATGTATCTTATTGCTAGCAGGCCTAATATTATGTTTGCTACACATCTATGCAAGATATCAAGCCAACCCTAAGATGTCTCACCTCATCACTATCAAAAGGATTCTAAGATACCTCAAGGGTGCTTCAACACTTGGTTTATGGTACCCTAAGAATCCTGACTTTAATATGTGTGCTTATACAGATAGTGATTATGGTGGTTGCAACATGACTGCAAATTCTACATCTGGGGGATATCAGTTCCTTGGTGGAAGGGTTGTCTCATGGCAATGCAAGAAACAATCATGTGTCTCTGCATCAACTGCTGAAACTGAATACATTGCTGCTGCAAGCTGCTGTGCTCATGTGCTTTGGATTCAAAATCAGATGCTGGATTATGGGTTAAACTTCAAGGAGACTCCCATTCACATAGACAATAATAGTGCTATCTCAATCATAGAGAATCCTGCGTAGCACTCAAGGACCAAACACATAAATATCAGGTATCATTTAATAAGAGATAACTATGAAAAGGGATTAATTAAACTAGTCAAAGTTCACACAGATGAACAATATGCTGATCTGTTTACAAAGACTTTTGATGAACAGAGATTTAAATATCTAATATCAGCTATTGGGATGATAGACTTTGAGTAGTTTTTTCTTAAAACTAATTCTTATTATTTCTTAAAATATGTGTATCCTAAGTTGTCTAGTTCATCACTTTCATAAGCTCATGGTTTCTTTGGATGAAAATTTCTTTTTGAAGACTTTCCTTAGATTTTGGAAAAATTCTGATACTTCGGAAGTTATGTTTTAATTTCTCTTCAGAAGCAAGATTTTCAAAACTCTCAGGAAAATCTTCCGAAGTCATTTTAGCTTCGTAAGTTTTTTAATTAAAACTTCTGAAGATAATTAACCTTCAGAAGCTTTTTGACTTCCAAGAAAACTACTTTTTAAGCAAAAGTAAACTACTTTTTCAGAGGTGGGACCGACATCCAGATTTCAAAGTTTATCCTCTTTCATTAAACTTTATCTGAAATCCCTCTCACATATAATTTCTTCCTTCTTTCTTCATCTTTAAGCTACCTCACAATGGCCAATCTCGCTCACAGAAATGATCCCAACTTTACCATGCAGCTACACAGGCAACATAATCAGGGTGCTCTGTTAAGCTCTACGAAAGATCCTCATTTCTCAGAGATTTGTTGATTCTTAGTTTTGTCCAACTACTTCACCTCCCTGACCATTGATCCTCATCTCTATGAGGGTCAGGTGCTTGATTTCTGGATGACCTGCCAAGAGGTCATTATGTACGGGGAGAAGGCATTGTCTGCCACAGTGCAGGGGAGAACAATCTTTATCACTCCGGCCATCATAAATAGGCACCTTCAGCTGGATGATGAAGAAGGTGAGATGTTCTTCCCAAAGAAAGCTATTAATCATTCTTTTGAGCAGATGAGATATGAGGGAGATTTCTCTGTAAAGACCTTTAGGAAAGGGAAGGTCTCATCCCAGTGGAGATTCCTGCTCCATGTGGTCATCCACAACTTATCAAACAAGCATGGTGGATGGGACCAAATTCCTGAGGATCTCTCCTTCATAATCCATGGAATGATTCAGGGGGTCAAGTTCAAGTATTCTCAGTTTGTTTATACCAATTTACTTGCTAATTTAGACTCCTTAGAATATTAATTGTTTCCTAGATATGTCCAGTACATTCTTAACTGTGAACTGGGCTTATAGTGAGGGAAACATGTAACATTCTTAAATGGGGACAGATGAAGCCCGACATCTTTAAAATACTAAGAAAGCCCACTATTGGTTTCTCTAGGGTGGAAACAGCCCTAGTCCCAAAAATGTTAGAGCTCATTGCTCAAGGTGACAACCTAGCAGCACAAGCTAGCGTTGAGCCCACACCTGCTACATCCCAACCACCCACATAGCCTCAAATTACCCTTACTTACCAAAGAAAATCTAAACGAACCCCTACTTAGACTATTCAGTCTGTGGAGGTCCCCATACACTCACCTTTACAGGCAGAAGTGGATACTGGAGCTCCCACTTCTCCTTAAGAGCAGACCACTCCCATCTCTTCAAGAATCAGTGTTGAGGTTCCTCATGCTCAGCCTGATGAGCTCATTAGCCCAACTACCTTAAGCCATCACTCTGAGTCTCAACACTCAAGTGATCAACCTTCTAGGGACAGTTACCATCCCCAGCCTATAGATCTCAACCAACCAATTCCCAACCTTGATTTCTATACTGATGAAGATCTAGGTTTAAGTGAGTATAATGAGTCTCTTTTCTTTACCCCTACTCAAAAAGAGATGAATGCTCCTGAATCTCCTATATCTATCCCATATCAGTCACCTACAACTGAGGTGGACACTTTTGAACTTGTTCAGGATGTCCATATGGAAAAGGCTCTCACTTCTGAAAGTGAATACATCATTAAGACCTCAACCATGGCAACTCAACCCACTGACATCTCAACTGAGATTGCCAGTGAGCAGAGGAAAACCAACAGCCAAGAACCTGAAGCAGGTGGTGAGAGAGAGGACTTTGGTCCAATCATCTCATCCCCCAATGATTCTTCTGATGAAGATGAGGGAATTCGAAGACTAAAGGTGCACAAACTGACTAAAACATGCACCTATTTAGTCTCAAAGGCCAGTCACCTTGAATCTCAGGTGACTACCTTACACAACAGGATCAATGATCAGCAACTTGAGATTTCATATCTTAAGGAAAAACTAGCTAAGAGACCCTTAAGAAGAGCTCAACCAGGAACACAAGACCTATGGATGTGATTGACCTATCTTCTAGCTCACCTATGCAAGTGGGTGATGCTACCAAAAAAGGGGAGAAAGTCATTACAGCCACAGAACCTGGGAGTTCTTCAGAGAGAGTGGACATCGAGGACTCACCATCCTCACTTGCAATTGTGCATTCTCAGCAACCTCCTCAAATTCACATTGATGTGGACTACACAGACTCCTTCATACAAAGTTTGTTTGAGGATGGGATACCAAGGGCTATGTCATCTTCACCATCTTCCAATCACATCATTGGGTGGAGGTATGACAACATCAAGAAAGCCCTAATCATCATAAGAGTTCAAGGACAGCAAGAAGTATTCAATTTTCAGACTTTGAACTACTATGAAGGTCTGGATTTAGTCAACATGTCACTTGTCAACCAAGCAAATCAAGACAAGCTGATAGCTGGCTCAAAGAATCCAAGACAGGATCACTGCAGAGTTCAGCTTAAGAAGGAGACTTAGGCAATCAGGCAATGCCATCGGTCAACTGGATGTTGAGGCAGACCCTAAGATTAGTTTCATAGGGGAAACCTTAACTGAAGGCCCAGTGGCTGAACCTGAGAGTCCTGTCTCATTATCATCAACTACTGCAAAGATCCACACTCCTATTGAGACACCTACTGGTGAAGGTGCTTCTCAACCTCTCTCTGGCCAGAGCTCAGAAGCTGCATCAAGCAATGAAGGCCAAAGCTCTCTCCACCCTGAGTCACAAAAGTCTGTGAGTGACAAGAGAAAATAAAATATGACATCTGAGGAGATTGAGGAGGAGGAGAGAGAGAGAGGAAAAGGAGGCTGAGGGGAGAAAGTTCCTCTGGTAAGTCTTCAAGACTCATGGAGTCTGCTATCAGGGCTGCCCCCAGACCAGACACTCAGAATGATGAGTTAAGGGCAGTCAGGATAAATTATCTGCAGAAAAAGAACTATGACATAGATAGTATCATCTCTCTCCCCTTAGATGAGTTGAATGAACTGGTTAACCTGGAAAGGTCAAAGGAGAAGAAGGAAGCAAAAGATGCAGAGCTTCTAGTACAAGTCAAAGAAGAGAGAAGAAGAAAAAGACTGTACAAGGATATGCCTACCCTCTCCCCAGTTCAGGAAAGTCCTGCACAAGAAGATGTGGTTCAACAAGAACCTCAGGTAGACAAAGAAGAAGATAGGATCAAGATAATCAACTACCTGAGTGCCACGGGCTCCTATCAGGCAGATGCACTTCTTCCCTTGTCCTATGACTATGTTTAGTTTGAGTACTTAAAACAGCTTGAACTTGAGATAGTCAAGCACAGAAAGACAACTAAGAAGAAGCTAAGGGAAGAAGCTGCAAAATCAAGAGCTATCATCCAAAAGAGCATGAAGAAGTCTGCTGATAGGCAGAGGATGATGAGCTTCTTGAAGCTATATGGGTTCTCGGAAGGAGACTTGGCCCCATGTCTCTATCCACTATGGATGAGCATATTAGGGTGATCAAGCAGAAGATCAAAAGTGGAGAGCTCATTGACTTACACTCCACTCCAAGTCAAGCCCCACCTGAAGTGGAGGTAAGGTTGAACAACCAGAGACAACACAACTTGGAGCTCCTGCTGAAACTCAGCAAGCTTCATCTTCTGATCCACAGCAGGGTCAACCTCCCTCTCCTTCTGAGCCTGAGAGAGAGAAAGTCCCAACTAAGAAAGACAATGAAGATCAATCTGGTACTGCAGGCCAGTCTTCTTAGTTAAAACCTACAAAGAGAAAGAAAAGGATGGCTTCTAAACCAAAGCCAAGACAAGAAGAAGAAGACTGCACCCTCTTCTAAACCCCAGGATGAGTTAGAACATCCTAAGGTTGTGCTGCCAAAGGATGCTACATCAACTCAATTCAAACAGCTCCTCTAGCATCAGGAAGACCCATCTTGTCTTGGACATACACCACAAATCCAGAAAGATGGCATGTCATTAGAGATCAAGGCACTGAAGACATTTACACATGGCAAGAAATGTTTCAGTTGCCTCTGCATGACCTCTTTGATATGAGAAGACATTTTGACAGTCTGAAGGATCCTGATCATCTTATGAAGAAAGGATTGGTGATCATCCTAATGAGGACTGTTGATATCTGAAGTCTACTAAGTGTTTTGGTAGCATCAGCCTAGGGGGAGTTTGTAGAGATTAATGAAGAGGCTGATGCAACCTAAACATCCAATGTCTATCCTGCATGCTGCACAAGTGCTATGAAGAAGAATGCTTAGGAAGTTTCACACATACAACAGAATTATTCTAAGTGTGAAATATTCCGAAGCCAAGACCAATATCTTCCGAAGCCAAATATGAAGTCTTCCAAGCCTCAGAGATAAAGTCTTCCGAAGCTTCAACTCATGAAAACAGATTTCTTCCAAAGACTTCTAACACATGCTTTATTTGATGTACTTTTCCATAAACCTGGACACCTTTCCGCTGCACCTCTGTAAGGTCACCAACTTACATGAGTTGGTGAAAAGGTCCATGCTTTTGGTAACTGTACATTGAGGTCTTGAGTCTGTAACTTCTAGTTATATACTTTATCCTTTTTGTAATAGATAAGGATGTGAGCTATGGCATGTCATAGTCACTAGTCAAAAGGCAATCTGCCTTTTGACTCTACAATTGATTTTGTTTGTGTCTAGTCAATTGTATCCAGCTGGCTTTCAAAGTATAGCCGGCTATAGGATGTAGTATAAGTATCTCATGTTCTTGTATCTTTCCATTATGCTTTGTAACACTTGTAATAGAACATAGAGAAAGAAATATACTGCATTCTTGAAAACCATATACTTGTGTTTTGTCTCTTACATTACTTGTGTTCTTAGTATCTTATTGTGGTTAATCCAGTCTTACTGTTTGATTAAGTTTTAGTTAATCTTCTCTTTGTGTTGTTGTGTTGTAATTGACCCCTTCACAGGTCCTGCACCCAATACATAGCATCTGAAGAAAATGCTACAAAACTGAAGACCGAGAATCTCGGGAATGTGACAGTAGATAGCAAAGGAGCACATGGATCTCTTAGCAGCTGTTGTCCACTCCTATGATAGGCTAGTTGCTGGGAAAATTGGGAACTACCATCTGGCAGACAAGGACTACAAGCAGGTAGACGAGACAGAGCTGGAAAGAATAGACATCATGTGGGCCTTAGCAAGTGCTGTTCGGAGAGCTAAGAAGTTTTTCAAGAAGACCGGATAGAATCTGATTGCCACTAAGGACACAACTTTTGGTTTTGACAAGACCAAAGTTACCTGCTTCAACTATGGGGAAAAGGGGCACTTCAAACGTGAATGTGTGAAGCCCAAGAAGACAGAAAATGGGAATCCATTCTCATCTTTCACTCGCCAGGATAAACCCACAAGCAGCTCTACTTCGTCGAGCAAGGATCCTAAAGCCTTTATTGCTCATGATGACGAAGGACAAGATTGGAGCTTTCGGTGTGTGTCTCCGGGAGAATCCAACATCACTAGTGTTGAGGATCTAGATGACGACTCAGCAAGCAAAGGTGATATTGTAGTGGAACTCACAATGTCAATGTTGATGAAACTACAGCTGTAGTTGATCACCTGCCTAAAGAAGGGACAAGTCCAACAAGTCCAGAATCACCAGAACAAGAGAAGCGAGACACTGCTTTATGGCTGATTCAACCTCACCCTCTCAGGTAAGTACCACTACTCAACTTTTCAATAATCATGCTTGTGATTATAATAAATTAGGGAAAGCATTGATATGAATTTTCTAGGTTATTAGACCATAATGATAACTTAGTAAGGGACTTACAACTATGCACTGAAGCCAATAGAGTCTTAAAACAAAATGAGCACAGCTATAAAGAAAAGATAGAACTCTTGAATAAACAACTTAGGGAAACTGAAGTTGTAGCCTTAACCAAGCTAATGACATTAAGTTCTATCTAGACTCTCTAGAAGACACTAAGAAACAAAAAGCAGTTTTGGAAGTAGAAGTAAATTCATTAAAACAAAAACTGCATAGTTGGACAAGTTCTTCTCACATTGTCCAACACTTAATGAGAGAGCGCAACAATGGGGAGGATTTGGGATACAAATTGGTACCACCACCACATGAGACCTTGATGAATGCCAAAAGCAAACCAATAAATAATAACCCAATCAAGGATCATGTGGTGTCTACTCCTCTTGTAAATGATCCAGATTCCACATGTAAACCAAATGAATCTGTCACTAAACAAAAGGATGCCACCTCAAAATCAAAAGGTAAAATGCCTTGGGTTAATCTGGACGAACAATTTGAAAAGGTTAAAATAAAGTCTTGTTCAACAAAGTCTATTTTTGAACCAAGAAATACCAAACAAATTAACCAATCACATGCTACATGTCTAAGTCCAAATACACAAAAGGGAAAAGATGTTAACAATGTTCAAACAATTAATTTTGTTAAACAAGATAAAACATCTAAACAAGAAGTGTCAAAACCCAAACAGAATAAAGTCACTCGTGTGTCACATACGTCTCCACAAAAACAGTTAAATCATCAAGTTGAAAGCAGATCATGCTACAACTGTGGAAAGTATGGGCACATAGCGTCTTATTGTCCTTATTATCAGACACCAAAGAAAAAGATTGAATTTTATGACACTAAAGCAAGCTCTTCCAAAAGAAGCTCCATGACTCCACCAAAAGAAGTCAGTGAACCTAAAGTTCAACCTATCAGCCAATCGTCTGTTTATCACAAACAGGCCTTACACAAAGTTGGCTTATGGAATGAAAAGTCTATGTCTGGTAATGAGAACAAGAAGACAAATGATCTTCCCTTACCCTCTAATGAACAGTGGGTAGAATTTATGATGTGTGATGCCTCTGGGACACCCTGCCAGTTAAGGCTTGGGTCCCTCACCTTAACTAATGTTTTCAATTGAATGTGTAGGGTGTTCACTATAGTGCTGAAACAAACACTTGGATTGTAGATAGAGGAGCATCAAGGCACATGACTAGAAACCGGGCACTCCTATCAATCATCAAATAAATCAAAGGAGGTCATGTTTCTTTTGCTGGAAACAAAGGAGGGTACATCACAACTCAAGGGGAAGTAGGGAACCAGAAAGTTAAGTTTGACAAGGTAAACTATGTTCAACAACTTCAGAATAATCTGCTTTCTATTTCCTAAATATATGACAAGGGATTTAAGGTAGTTTTTGACAATAAGAAGTGCTATGTCCTAAAAAAGGACTATGTGATTCTGGAGGATGAGTATTAATGTCAGCCTCAAGATATAATGACCTTTACATCTTGGATCTATCGAAGGCATCCACAACGGATCATCAAGTTAAGTGCTTCATGTCAAAAGCTACTGAGAAGGATTCTATCTCCTGGTATACGAGAATGGGGCACATCAATCCCCGAAAGATAAACCACTTGAGGAGTCAATGTCAAGAACTTCCAACTCTCGGATTTTTGTGTTGCCTACAAGAAAGGCAAACAGACAAAGAAGTCTCATAAAGCAAAGAAAGTTAATTCTATAGAACTGCCTTTTGAGCTTCTTCGCATGGATCTTTTTGGTCAAGTCAGTACAAGAAGCATAGCAGGTGACTTGTACTGCTATGTAGTTACAAATAACAACTCAAGATTCTCTTGGTTGATGTTTCTAAAATCAAAATCAAAAACATTTGAGTCATTCAAAGAATTGGTAACTACACTGGAGTCTCTCTACAAGCTGAAGGTAAGACAAGTACACTCAGACAACGGAACCGAGTTCAAGAACCAATGGATGGAGGCTTTCTGCAAAGAAAAGGGAATTGTGCACCAGTTCACTTCCGCCTACACTCCTCAGATGAACGGAGTTGCTGAGAGAAAGAATTACAGCTTAATAGAGACAGCACGCACAATGCTAGCAGACTTGAAACTGCCTATCCAATTTTGGAATGAGGCAGTGGCCAATGCGTGTTACATATTAAATCGAGTTCTTGTGGTAAAACGTCATGGCAAGACGTGTTACGAGTTACTTCAACGACGTAAACCTAATCTGGAGTATCTCAAACCGTTTGGAGCACAATGTACGTTGCTGAAGAAAACTCATGAAGGAAATTTTAGCAAGAAGGATGAAGAGGGTTTCTTTCTAGGATACAACATACTGAATAAGAGAGTTTACAATAACTCAACGGGTCAAGTAGAGGTGTGGTGTAATGTTGATGTTCAGAGATACACCACCCCTCATGTTGGAAAAGGACCCGCCTTCTTTTTCGACTATGATGGATTCTTCAAGTCCTTTAACATCCCTCTCTCCACGTCTGATGATGAGTTAGCAGCCAAAATGATGTATGATGTCTTAAACACACCATCATAGGAATCTACATCATCTGGCTCATAAGGTGAATCACCTACCCACTCAGGGGGAGCACTCGAGGTAAGTGACTCTTCCTCTGACGATGAGGCCGTGGAGAATGATCACGACACTTAGGAGCAACAGGTTCCTACTATTGCAAGTCCACAAGCATCTGACATTGATGCCTCTGAGTCTTCGGAACCTCACACTCCTAGTGCCTCAGATACGGAACCAAGCATTCATAATCTTGATTCTGAGTTGTTCCTACCACTCCTGGATCACGCCTAAATGTTTATCATCCTCTGGACAATGTCATTGGGGATGTCACATCAGGAGTTCAGACAAGAAATCAGTTGTATTCAGCTGATTATGCCTCGGTAATAGAAAAAGGGTATCTTCACGATGGTGCTTACCGTTGTTTTGTGTCTCAGTTTGAGCCAAAATATGTCAGTGAAGCCCTAAGTGATGAGGCATGGGTGTGTTCCATGCAAGAAGAACTTCATCAATTCAAGAAGTTAGGCATATGGACACTAGTAGATAGACCTAAAGGTGCTAAGGTCATTGGCACCAAGTGGGTATTGATGTCACACCCTCAAAATCCACGTGTGGAGTTTTATCGCGAGGCATGTGAACAAACCAGGATCACAGTCAATAGTTACTCAGAACGACTCTATATGCCACATTTAAAATAAACTCAACCAAAGTTCAAACTTTAAAACCATGCGGAAGCATTTTGTAAGTAAAGAAACCCAAAGTGTATAAATGTATAATATGGGAAAACACGCGCCAAACCAAATGAGAAAACATTAATAATTATAAACCAACAAAGATGTCTTTTAAACGGAGTCTAGTCTTAATATGCATGATGAACCCGTGCAGTGCTCCTAATGGCAAGCAAGTTAATGACCTTGGAATAGCATACTAAAATGTCAACACAATGGTTGGTGAGTTCAAGAGTTGATATTCAAACATAAGCAGTTTAATAATTGAGATTTAAAAATAGTGCATTGTAACAGATAGCTAGTCTATTAATAATAAATATTAACTCATAGTGATTTCGCAATTGAAGCTGACTGTGTTACGTTGTTGCCTCCTGTCACGACTTAACAGGTCGTGAAAATGCTCAATAGGACAAATTGCACCCGGTTGACCTCGAGTCACACAGGTGGGGCTCGTCAGACCCAGTAGTACTACCCAAATTTCCCCGCTATTCATATTAACAATTCGAAAGTGTGAGGACTTTTCTATGATAACAACACTATATTAATATATGCACAACTTGAATATATAAAGCGCTTGTAGATTACCAGTATGCTATCTCCCCCAAAAGAGATTAAGTAAAGAGTGGGGCATGAACTCACCTAGTATGCGTAAGGATACTTAAAGATTAACTTGACAAGGACAAGTGGAAAGACAACCTTCAGAGATTACCTAGAACACATAAGTACATAAGTACACATACATAGAAATTCTAAGGAAAACCCTAAGTGCTCTACAATTAAAGAACTCAAGGTTTCAGAACAAAGATGCGATTGACTCAGTTGACCCGTTTGACCCGTTGGTGACATTATGTATTGTAAACCATTTAAGCAAGCATACTCATACATCATACATGGTTAACATTCAAATGGATCACATGTATGCTACATTATCCAGGTGTATTACTTAGATCATCATACTACCAAGTATCATACAAGTCATGCAAATCTAAAACATTAACATGCCTACCAATTATAACATAACTAACACGCCACACAAAGATCAAATCACACACTACATGCCATGTGAAGCCACTCACGACTTCACACCCTAAACCCTACCAATCCTACTAAGTAGGGGTCTCAGATTCGCACGCGTGTATGATGATCACAATCATATTCATTAACTATGTTCATGCATTCAACATACATCACAATAATCAATTTCTAGTCCCAAACATGATGTCTTAACTACTAATCAACATTAACATCATACATGATCATCAAATTCCATACAACTAAATTAACATATTCTGCCACATTAGAAATCATCCATAAACATACTAACATGCTCCTAATATCCCAACATGCTCAAACTATCATCTTTCAAACTTTATGCAAATAAAGTTTCCCTTTTGGAAAGTACATTCCAAAATCTATCAACACCCAATGTATTCATGAATTCATCACTAATATACCATTTCAAGTTCATAACAACATCTAGACATGATCAACAATGCCTAATCATCATAATCCATCAATCATCATGAACAAAAGTTTCCACTTTTGGCAGAATATGAACAACAACATTCATTCAAAGATTTCTAGCATTCATATCAACAATCTAGCACCTAATCATCATCATAAACACATCAACAACATCAATCCATCATTAGATCATCATGTCATGGAAATAAAGTTACTAGTATTAGTAACTTATGAACACCAACTTCAATTCATCAATTTCTTGCAAGATCAATGTAACCTAGCATTCATACAACCTACTAATCATCATACATTCATCAAACAATCCTCAATCTCACATAATCACATCAATTTCGATTAGGGTTTGTCTAGAATCAAAGTTCATGATTAATCCATTAAAAACGTATCATTCTTGCATAATCAACGTTAAACAACATGCATACTATGTAACTAACATACTAACATCATCAAAAAACATCAATTTGGACATCATGAACACCCATTCACGAATTAGGGTTTGCCATAACAAGAAACCCATAAAAACTTGTAAAATTCTAACCTTTAAAAGTGTGTTAACTTGTAATTGATGATTCTAACTTGTTGTAATCCTTGAAATCAATCAATTCAGTGATTTGTTGCTTGTTCTTGGTCGAAATCTCAAAGATGGAGGAGTTTGAAGAGTAGTTGCGGCCGAATGGGGGTGGGCTAGGGTTTGGGATGTGTTGTTTAGTTTAATTTGTATATTTACCATTTAAACCCTTATGTTTTGTATTTTATAAAAATTTAGACTTTAAACTCCTTGTAAAGTGTTTTTAACTAGTTATCAAGCATATAGACTCCTGGTCATAATCATATATTTATTTTTATAAAACTCAACACATACGAATTAATACACACGTTTCCACGTTACGCGATTAATTTTCACAAAGAACATTTAAAACATGCAAACACATAAACATAATACCATAATCACATTATCAGTTAGATTATCATTGATTTAACATTGTTAATTATTATTAGGTCACCAACGTTAAACGACAACTAGTGTGTACTTACGACACGTGTATGCAAGACTCAACGGAACTAACGGAGTTTGGTAACGGAAAATTACCGGATGTCACATTATCCCCATGTTGAAAGAATTTTCGTCCCGAAAATTACGTTACATGGTGAGAGTGTTCCATTACTGCTCTACTGCATTGGCACACATAAACCGAAATCGAGTAAGTTTTGGATGATTTGTCACATCATCCCCATGTTGAAAGAAGTTTCATCCCGAAATTTTAAAATCAATACCTTCATTTGCTGGCATCGTAGTTTCCAATAGTTGAGGATACTTAAGCTTCATTTGATCTTCTCGTTCCCATGTGAATTCCGGTCCACGTCACGAATTCAAACGGATTTTGACTATGGGTATCTTGCTTTGCTTAAGTGTTTTCACCTCACGGTCCATCACCTCGACTGGTTCTTCAATAAGCGTAATTGTTCATCCACTTGAACTTCTTCTAGTGGTACGACCATTGTTTCATCAGTTATGCACTTCTTTAGGTTCGACACGTGAAATACATCATGGATTACACTTAACAAATCAGGTAGGGCTAGTCGATAGGCCATTGGACCTACTCTTTCCACTATTTCAAATGGTCCAATGTACCTCAGATTTAGCTTCCCTCGTTTGCCAAACCGAACTACGCCTTTCCATGGTGAGACCTTCAACAAAACCTTGTCACCAACCTGAAAGTCTAAAGGTTTCCATCTCTTATCAGCATAACTCTTTTGTCTGTCTCGCGCTGCAGCCATACGGTTTCGTATCTACACAATCTTCTCGGTTGTCTCATGAATTAACTCGGGACCTGTTAGTGGACTATCACCAATTTCCGCCCAGCAAACTGGTGATTTACATTTTCTTCCATACAGCGCCTCGAAAGGTGCTGCCTGTATGCTAGTATGATAACTGCTGTTATAAGAAAACTCCACCAATGGCAGGGAATTTCCCAGTTATTCCCGAAGTCAATCACACAAGCACGTAGCATATTCTCCAACGTCTATATGGTACACTCACTCTGACCATCCGTCTATGGATGATAAGCAGTACTCATATCTAATCATGTACCTAAAGATTTCTGCAATGATTGCCAGAAATATGACGTGAAACGAGTGTCGCGGTCGGAAATAATTGAGATCGGTACACCGTGTCTCGATACAATCTCTTTAAGGTACAGTCGGTTAATTTCCCCATCTTATCAGTTTTCTTAATTGCAAGGAAATGTGCAGACTTTGTCAATCAATCCACAATAACCTATATCGTATCACATCCAGTATTAGTCCAGAGTAACTTGGTAATGCAATCCATGGAGATTTGCTCCAATTTCCACATTGGTATCTCGGGTTGTTGCAATAGTCCGGATGGTTTTTGGTATTCCACCTTTACTTTCGAGCAGGTCAAACACTTGCTCACGTGTGTAGCTACATCCGCCTTTATAATAGTGCACCTTTAGGTCATGGTACATCTTGTCGATCCAGGATGTATAGAATACTTGGATTTGTATGCCTCACTCATAAATAAATCCCTTAGATTTCCATAAACAGGCACCCAAAGTCTATCCATGAAATACCAAATTCCATCCTCCTTCACCACCAGTTGTTTATCCATTCCCCTTAACGACTCAGAACCAACATTTTCCGCTTTTAAGGCTTCTATCTGTGCCTCCCTAACTTGTTCGGGCACTTGGATACTGATAGTAAGCTGTAAAGCTCGCACCCATCTGGGTTTAGCTGTTTCCTTCCGGCTTAAGGCATCAGCAACCACATTCGCCTTTCCCGGATGATACTTGATAGCATAATCATAGTCGTTGAGTAGCTCCACCCAACGTCATTATCTTATATTCAACTCTTTTTGCTCGAAGATATGTTGAAGACTCTTGTGATCAGTGTAGATAGTGCACTTGGTACCGTAAAAGTAATGCCTCCAAATCTTTAAGGCGAAAACCACTGCACCCAACTGTAAGTCATGGGTGGAATAGTTCTTCTCATGAACTTTTAATTATCTCAAGGCGTAGGCTATCACCTTTTCTCGTTGCATCAAGACACAACCTAATCCTTGAATGGATGCATCACAATACACATGAAATCATCCGTTCCCTCTGGCAGTGCTAATATCGGGGCACTACAGAGTTTTTGTTTTAACAATTGAAAAGCCGATTCTTGGTTCCCACTCCATTTGTATATCGTTCCTTTGTGAGTCAAGGCCGTGAGAGGTTGTGCGATTTTTGAAAATCCTTCTATGAATCGTCGGTAATATCCTGCTAATCCCGGAAATTGTCTTATCTTGCTCGGCGTTTTGGGTGTAGTCCAATTCTTTATCACCTTAATTTTGGCAGGATCCACATGTATCCTTTTCTCATTAACAATATGACCGAGAAATTGCACTTCTCGTATCCAAAAATCACACATAGAGAATTTGGCATACAGCTACTCATTCCTCAATAGTTCTAAGATCATTCGTAAGTGCTCTTCATGATCCTCCTTGGTTCTAGAATATATCAGTATATCATCGATAAACACAATGAAGAACTAATCGAGATAGGATTTGCACACGCGGTTCATGAGGTCCATGAACAAAGCAGGTGCATTAGTCAACCTAAAAGGCATGACCAAGAACTCATAATGACCATAACGAGTACGAAACGCAGTCTTGGGAATGTCTTCTTCTTGGACTCTAAGTTGATCATAACCGGATCTCAAGTCAACCTTCGAATAATAGCTTAATCCCTGAAGCTGATCAAACAAGTCGTCGATACGAGGTAAAGGGTATCGGTTCTTGACTGTTACTTTGTTTAACTCCCTATAATCAATGCACATCCGAAATGTGCCATCCTTCTTCTTAACAAAAAGAACAGGGGCTCCCTAAGGTGATGTGCTAGGTCGAATAAAGCCCTTATCTAAAAGCTCCTGAAGTTGTGATGACAACTCTTGTAGTTCATTCGGTGCTAATCGATAAGGTGCCCTAGCAATCGGGGCTGCGCTGGGAGTCAATTCAATTTGGAATTCCACTTGGCAGTGAGGTGGTAATCCAGGAAGATCCTCTGGGAACACCTCTGGAAAGTCGCGCACTATAGGAATATCCTCCATTCTCCTTTCTTCCGCTTGCTTATCGGTTACGAGTGCTAGAATAGCCAAACGACCCTTTCGCATTAACTTTTGGGCTTTCATGTATGAGTTGATGCCTATCACAGCACCACTCCTATCACCTCTGACTGTAAGGATTTCGTCACCTACAGGAATTCGTTTGATCTTCTCATGACATATGACTTCCGCTTGCTTTCTAGAAAGCCAATCCATGCCTATCACAACATCAAAACTCCCTAGCGTAACAGGCATAAGATCTATAGCAAAAGTATGACCGAAAAGTTCTATCTTACAATCTTTAAGGATATGCATTACATGGATCTGTTTACCGTTGGCTAATTCTACGGTGTATTTAGATTCTAAGGCGGAGGGTATATCACTTAAAAGACTACAGAACTTTAAGGACACGAAACTCCTATCAGCTCTAGTGTCGAATAGTACCGTAGCAAAACAAGCATTAATAGAGAACCTACCAGTAACAGTTGTGGGGTTATTTGGAGCCTCACCTGAGCCAATGACGAAGGCTCTCCCTTTAGCTCTATCGTTATTGCCACCATTACCAGTACCATTGCCATCGTTGTTGTTATTACCATTGTGTTGTTGTTGTGGCCATTGCCGTTATTACCATTACCATTTCTCCTTAGTTGTGGGCCGTTTCGCCTATAATTCCCTTCTTTCCCACATTCAAAACAACCTTTGGCGTCTCCCGAGGTTGTTGTGGCTTCCTTAACAGTTCTCTATGACAATCCTTAGCAGCGTGTCCAATCTTACCTCAGCGTTGACACTTGAGGTTATCACACCTTCCCACATGATGGTAATTGCACCGAGTGCACTTCAGATTTCTACCACCATAACCACTGGGTCCTTGATTATTTTGAGTCATCTGGTTGAAGTTACGGTTATAGTCGAACCTCAGTTGCTGCTGAACTGGTTGTTGTTGCTGTTGAGGTAGGGGTTAACCACTGGATGATGATGATTTGTTGTTGTTGGAGCTATCCCACTTTCTCTTGTTGTCGGGCACGCTCGCCACAATGCCCCGCTTAGGTAAACGTCCTTGTTCCACTGCTTGATCAGTTAGCTTATGAGCTAACTGAATGGCTTGCTGAATTATGGTTGGTGGCTTGCTGAATCGTGGTTGGGTTGGAAGCAGTCACCATACTTTGAATTTCGGGTACTAATCCCCGTATGTAATGCTCAACCCTCTTGTGCACTTCATTCACCATTCCTGGGCATAGGGTCGCTAGTTCATGGGTTCTGGTGGTGTAGGCCTCGATTTCCGAGCCATGCATCTTAAGTTGCCAGAACTCCATCTCCAGCTTTTGCACTTCCTTGCGAGGACAGTACTCCTTAGTCATCATCACTTTAAATTCAGCCCAGGGAAGTCTATTTTCCATCGCTTTTCCTAGCATCTGAACCTGCGCATTCCACCAGGACAGAGCGGCACCTTCTAGAGTCCCGATGGCATATTTCACTATCATCTTCCGTCTCCACTGTTCCTCCTCTTCGGTTCCTCCTCGGGATCCTCATCCTCAGTGTCTGTTGCAGGAACAGGAGCTATAGCAATCTGAAGCGCTGCCAATTGGGCTTCTAAGACAACAATTCCATTATTGGCTATTGCGTCCCGCTATTCACGAGCAGTAATGCGTCCTCTAAGTGCTATAAGACTGTCTTCCATGTGGTGACACCTATTTAGGGTCTTCCCTTGTTGCTCCTCAAGTTCATCCATTTGGTGTCTTAGTTTGTACACCTCATGTTACAGTATACAAACATCACTCATGAGTCGCCTGACTCGTTGTTACTTAGTATCCAGTGCAGCAATCAGTTGCTCATTGGACTGCACTGTCCGTGGGAGTGAAGGCATTGGTTAATCGGCGTTGCTCCTAGTCCTAGGCCTCGGGACAGGTACGCGCTCCCTATACATTATATGATCAACGAACCTGGGTTAGAAACTCCAGTCTCGTGGGGGGTCACGCTCCATCAGTGCAAAAGGTTGACCCCAGTCAATCTCCCCTCAAGGATAAGCTAGTCGGGTCCATTGTCTGGTACAGGTGCAGGAGGTGGGGATTCAGATCGTGAAGGTGATACAGGTCGCTTACCCGGAGCTCTCGATGACGATGCCATGCTACAGAGAGTGTGACGTGTATGCCAATGAGTATACAGTAGATGAAAACAAGGCACAAGTAACTAACTAACTATGTGCGGTTATAGTCTAGTGTGTATGCAACCTAGTTCCCTATAACCAATGGCTCTGATACCAATCTGTCACACCCTCAAAATCCACGTAAGGAGTTTTACCGCGAGGCGTGTGAACAACCAGGATCACAGTCAATAGTTACTCAGAACGACTCTATATGCCACATTTAAAATAAACTCAACCAAAGTTCAAACTTTAAAACCATACGAAAGCGTTTTGTAAGTAAAGAAACCCAAAGTGTATAAATGTATAATATGGCAAAACATGGACCAAACCAAATAAGAAAACATTAATATTAAACCAACAAAGATGTCTTTTAAACAGAGTCTTAATATGCATGATGAACGCATGCAGTGCTCCTAATGGCAAGCAAGTTAATGACCTGAGAATAGCATACTAAAATGTCAACACAACGGTTGGTGAGTTCAAGACTTGATATTCAACATAAGCAGTTCAATAATTGAGATATAAAAGTAGTGCATTGTAACAGATAGCTAGTCTATTAACAATAATATTACTCATAATGATTTCACAATTGAAGCTGACTGTGTTACGTTGTTGCCTCCTGTTACGACTTAACAGGTCGTGACAATGTTCAATAGAATAATTTGCACCCAGTTGACCTCGAGTCACACAGGTGGGGCTCGTCGGACCCGGTAGACTACCCAAATTTCCCCGCTATTCAATATTAACAATTCGAAAGTGTGAGGACTTTTCTATGATAACAACACTATTTTAATATTATGCACACTTGAATATATAAGCGTTTGTAGATTACCAGTATGCTATCTCCCCTAAAAGAGATTAAGTAAAGAGTGGGGCATGAACTCACCTGGTATGCGTAAGGATACTTAAAGATTAACTTGACAAGGACAAGTGGAAAGACAACCTTCAGAGGTAACCTAGAACACACAAGTAAATAAGTACACATACATAGAAATTCTAAGGAAAACCCTAAGTGCTCTACAATTAAAGAACTCAAGGTTTCAGAACACAGATGCGATTGACTCAGTTGACCCGTTTGACCCGTTGGTGACATTATGCGTTGTAAACCATTTAAGCAAGCATACTCATACATCATACATGGTTAACATTCAAATGGATCACATGTATGCTACATTATCCAGGTGTATTACTTAGATCATCATACTACCAAGTATCATACAAGTCATGCGAATCTAAAACATTAACATGCCTACCAGTTATAACATAACTAACACGCCACACAAAGATCAAATCACGCACTACATGCCATGTGAAGCCACTCACGACTTCACACCCTAAACCCTACCAATCCTACTAAGTAGGGGCCTCAGATTCGCACGCGTGTATGATGATCACAATCATATTCATTAACCATGTTCATTGCATTCAACATACATCACAATAATCAATTTCCAATCCCAAACATGATGTCTTAACTACTAATCAACATTAACATCATACATGATCATCAAAGTCCATACAACTAAATTAACATATTCTGCCACATTAGAAATCATCCATGTTAGGATCAGTGATCTACGTTTGATTGATTAGAGAGTATAGCAGCGGAATTCTAACAATGAATTAGCCAAATCACAAGAACAATAGAGATATTCAATGTAAGAACAAAAACGGTTATAGATAGAGAGAATTCTGCAGATAAATTTCATTCAATATTCGCTTTCGTGGTAACAGAATGTCACAATTACAATTAGGTCGACACCTGTTATATAAGAGATGTGACGTCTGGTGATGTCACTTGATAGTGACATCTAACAGAATTTATCACAAACTACTGATAGTTAACACAACTACTGAAGATGTCAAACGCTGACATCTTCTTACAAAAATGCTAAGTGTTAACTATTATTACAACTACTGAAAAGAAACTACTGAAACAATAACAACTGAAGAACATACTCTCAGTTGTTTTACAAACACTGAAACAAAGAAACTACTGAAAGGTAAACCATCACAACTACTGAAGAAGACCTCTTCAGCTGTTGTGACAACGTCTGATACTTTGGTCTTCAGCACTTGTGTCTTCAGACTTTGTCTTCAGCACTTGTGTCTTCAGCACTTGTGTCTTCAGACTTTGTCTTCAGCACTTGTGTCTTCAGACTTTTTCTTCAGCACTTGTGTCTTTAGACTTTGTCTTCAGCACTCGTGTCTTCCGACTTTGTCTTCAGCTGTTGTCTTCAGCTGTTGTGGTCTTCAGTAGTTGTTGTGATGTCTGTGGGCCTTAAAGGTTTTTCTGATCTGGCTCATTGGTTCTTTTGGTCCAACAAACTCCCCCTGAACCAATGCAGCCAAAACCTTTAACTTTATTGAGGTCCCACTTATTGTTGGCAGAATGGTTGGTCTTTTTCCTTCTTGATCAGTTGAGAAGATGACCCATATAAGCACTGGCCTGGAAATGAGTCTCTGAAGATTTGGTTGGCAATGTATGGATGGGAGCTCTGTATTGGGGAATTGGACACTGAGCTGTTCCCCCATCCATGAGACTCACTTCCCATGTATAAGCCTGTAGGATTCTCTGGTGTATGCTCTGAGAAACATGATTTGTTCTTCCATGATCAAGTTCTCGGCTTCACCATCAAACAATCCTTCTCGCCCATACAGCTCTGAGATGTACTTGGCCTGTTTACCATTTTTGAGCTCAACTGTTGTAATCTGTCGGTATGCAAACTCATCAGGATGATCCCTTCAAGTAACAGACTGAGCTCATTTTGTTTGAAGTTCTCAACCTCTTGTAGACTAACCCCTTTTTAATAATTCTGTTCTCTAACATCTTTTGGGGTGTTGTTTAGTCTCATAGGCCTTCTTGAAGTCTTCTACAATCTCCCAGGGTGATACTACAAGGACCACTATGATCTCTTCATCTACGATCCTTTTGACTTGGCCCTTGTATCTCGAAGGAATGTCTTTCTTTACAATCCTGTGAGCCACCCTAGGATCAGGCCATACTCTCACCTTTTCCTTCTGATATTGAAATGTGTTGGCGAGAGTGTACAACCTTAGAGCTTCTTTCTTCATACTAATAATTGATGACGAAGCAGCATAAGTTTTGTCAATGCTTTTCAGCATTTCATCATCATGAAGCTTTTGCTGCTGTTCTTCTTCAATCTTTACTCTCACAACTTCCATCTGTGAGGTGGGAGTGATGGGCATGGGTTTGGCTTTCGCCAATGTTAGAACTGCAGAGAAAGGCAGCCTATCTTCTTCCACATCATCCTCTTCTTCTTCTTCTTCTAGCCTCAACACCCTTCTCTTCTTCTTCTTAGGTGCATCATCGGCTGTTGTTTAGATGGTAAGGGAGTTGGTTTTGAAGGTTGAGGATGTTTGGATTTGGGTTTTGAGATTGGTTTGGAGATTTGAGGGGTAGGTTTTTTTTTGAGTGGGTGATTGGGAAGGTTGTTCAAGCATTTTGGTTGTGAGTTTGGCTTTTGTGAGTCTTGCCATTTCAAACCTTTTTCCAGCCCCAGCCTCATCAAGTGCTTCAATGATTATCCCCTTATGAAATTGCTCAGACAAACAGATTCTGGTGGCTATAGCCAGAATGCTGTCTCTGGTCCATGAACGAATCTCCATCAGTGATCTTCCTAAGTATTTGGCTATGAATCGAATCATGATCTCCAATCTCTCTTTCTCCAGCACATTGTACCCAGCCCATCTGTTTTGAATTTCCTCTACTTCCAACCTCCTGATCTCACTATCTAGTGTGGCTGTATCAAAGTCTTGCTTGAAGAGTTGCTCAATGATTTTGTCCATGGATCGGCTGTGTGTTTCATCTGTATCTTTTACCAGCTCTTCCAAGGATTTTTCTTCAGCATTCGTTTGATCACCAGCACTTTTCTTTCTTTTGTAAGTGATTAGTTGTTGTTCCTTTTCCTTTTCCAACTCCTTGGTTTTCTCTTGTGCCTTCTCATCCTCAGTTCTTTTTCTTTTCTTTTCTTTCACTGTTGTACTCTCCCCCTTTTTGGATGCATTGGTGGCAGGGGTTTGTACCGCAGAAAGTTTCTTGTGCACAGCATCATCAATGAGTGGTTGTAGACTTGAGGAGATCCTCTCATCAATGGCTTTATAAACAATGTCATTGATGATGGGAGTGATGAGAGGTAGGGATTGTTGGAATACAGCAACCATCTGCTCAGGGGGGTTCTGTCCCGGAGTGATAGTGCTAAAAGCAGAGGCTGGAGGCTCAGTGAAGTGAGAGGGTAAAGTGTTTGGGAGACCTTCAATGAAGGTGCCATCTGTGAGGTGGTAGAGGCAGATGGTCTTTGTTCCTTAGAAGTTTTGGCAAGCAGCTCTTTGAGTCTGCTCACCTCCTCTTCCAGGATGGTGTTTTGGGCGATTACATCGTAAAAGAAGCCCAGGTCATCATCAGTAGATACTGAATCACCTGACCTCCTGATAGGATCAGGATGAACATGCACCGAGTGTAGCTCAGTTGTAGCATGTGCCCCTTTGTCTTGGAACTGGGGACTTCCTGCCTCAGGACTTTGTCCGTCATCAGCAGTTGCCTCTGGTAAGGTCTTAGTAATGGTACCAACTACAACCTGATCATATGCTGACGTAGGAGAAGTGGCAGCCTCATCAGAAGTTCCAATCTCCATTGCTACACTAGGAGAAGGAACATTGTAACCCCTATGCTGTGGGTTCTCAGCTGCACTTTGGTCCTCCCCCTCAATGTATAAGTGTTCCCAGTAGTAATTGGTATCTGGGGAGGGGGTGAGGAGTGCAACTGAGTCAGCACTTGTGCAACAAGTAATGTAGGACTTTGGGGGGCGGTTGCATGGGGATGGGGTAAAAGAGAGTCTGCACCTGGGGAGGATGGTGCTCTTCAATGGCAATCTCCTCAAATGAGGAAGATCCCAGATTGGTGGGTACCCCTACTGAGTTGCTGCAGGCTCCTTTTGAGAGGAATCCTGAGCGGCTGTGGCTGGAAGAGTCCTTATATCCACTAGGGGGTTATAACCAGTGGATATAGCCTGCGTTTGTGTTGCAGGGGCATCCTCAGGGGACTCATTTCCCTGAGTAGCCTTTTTGGTTTCTTTTTAGTGGGTTTGGTGGGGACTTTTGATTTGGAGGTGGTGGCTGTGGGTTCCAGCTGCGTGGGTTTGCGCAGCTTGGCAGCCATTTTGAGTGATTGGTCAGAGTTGTGCCGGGAGTATACTTCAGGCAAAACAGCCATAGCAGGACTCCCAGGCCAACAAGTCCCTCAGCTTGAAGCTGGTTTGTAATTATGGCCATTATGAACCGCGGATATAATATCCAACGGTTAGCAGTTTGTTTTTGAGCCATATCCTTGAGCTCTGAAAATAGTATTTCCGAAAAATTTAAAGGTTGTTGCTCAAGGATGGAGTACATTACCTGCTGCCACCTTGTAGACATTTGATCCCAAGAGAAGTCTTAGGAGCCAAACAGACATTTACCATGTGAAATATGAGACGTTCAGCATCATGGAAATGTTTCTTCAGTATGGTGGAGGCACTAAGGTTTCCCTGATATCCATGGTGGGCAAAGGATAAATCAGTTGTGCCCTTTGGATATCCAGCAAGAGAAGTGGCATCATCCAGGTGTAGAGTTTGACGAAGTATATCGGGAGTGATGACCACTTCGTGGTTGTTGATGACCGACCGGAGAGACGCTGTGTTGTTCTCCCCCTAGTGGTGAGGGTGACGTTCATCCAAAACTGGTTAAGGGATTCGGCATGAAGGATTGGATTGAGAAGAAAGGCCGTTTTGTAGGGTGACTGGACCATAAGATCAATAGCATTATCGAACTTAGCCTAGAATGGCGATTGGTGAGGTAAGCTACACAGTTGTGTCGCGGTTTTTAGCTGCATGGACGCCATTTATGAGAGAGAAGTTTTGGAGAGATGAACGTTAGGTTTGAAGAAGATGAGGCTCTGAAGGATTGGTCAGGGATATTTATAGGTACGGGTTAGAAAACGACTGAAGGGTTTGGTGTTAGTCATCAGTAGTTTTAAACGACTGTTGACATGGTATTACCCTTTCAGACGTTGAAACAGCTGAAGTCGTGGTTTTAGGCATCAGCAGTTATAAAACTACTGAACCCATGGTTTTGACTTCAGATGATGAAACAACTGAAGACTTGATATCAGTCTCAGTAGTTGTAAACAGCTGTGACTTTTTGGTATTAGTCATCAGTAGTTGTGAAACTACTGAAGACATGGTTTTGTCATCAGTTGTTTAGGATGAATCACACAGTTGTAGAAACAACTGAAGAGAAAGTTCTCTTCAGTAGTTTTCGTCAATTCATAGCCTTTCAGTTGTTTCATACTGTCCTCAACACTTACTCATCAGACTTTGCATCTGCTTTTTAGGTGTTTCATAGGACGTCAGTACTTATCTGTTTGTACTGATTTCAGTAGTTGTAACTACATCAGTAGTTGTAACTACATCAGTGGTTTAGAACAGATAAAGTACTTCAGTACTTGTGAGGCATTTAGCCGTCAGTAGTTATAAAACTACTGAAGGTGAAAGAACTCATCAGTACTTATATGTGACATGGTTACCAATGATCACCAGTACTTGACTGAAATCATCAGTAGTTGTCACTTATTCTAGCTGCAGCATACCAAGCCTTATTAACACAAGGTTTTGGAAAGTAGAACTATCCAAAGGCTTAGTAAAAATATCTGCAAGCTCATCAGCACTAGGCACAAACTTAGGATCAATCAGACCTTTTTCAAAACAATCCCGAATAAAGTGATGTCTGATCTCTATATGTTTGGTCCTAGAGTGTTGGACTGGATTTTTGATAATACACAGAGTTGAAGCACTATCCATTAATAATGGAGTCTTAGTCTCTGTAATGCCATAATCCAGAAGTTGGTTCTGAAGCCAGAGTACCTGAGAAGTGCAACTTGTAGCAGCAATGTACTCGCTTCAGCAGTTGATGTAGCAACAGATGTTTGTTTCTTACTCTGCCAAGAAATCAAACTGTTGCCTAGGAATTGACAACCACCAGAAGTTGACTTTCTAGTTAACTTGCACCCTGCATAGTCACTATCTGAAAAAGCAACTAATTTGCAAGAGTGTCCAGTGGAATACCATAAACCCAGAGATTGTGTACCTTGCAAATATCTAAAGATTCTCTTGACTGCAATCAAATGAGACTCTTTAGGACAGCCTGAAATCTAGCACAAACACATGTAGCAAACACAATATCTGTCTAGAAGCTATTAAATACATCAAGGACCCAATCATACATCTGTAAAGTGTTTCATCAACAGCTTTACCTTTCTGATCTGCATCCAGTTGTGTGGTGTTGCACATGGGAGTAGAACAGGGCTTACAGTTTTGTAAATCAAACTTATTCAAAAGATCTTTTGTATATTTTGACTGATGAATAAAGGTTCCATCAGCCTTTTGTTTAATTTGCAAGCCTAGAAAGAACTGTAATTCTCCCATTGCACTCATTTCAAACCTCTTTTTCATTAATGTTGTAAAATCATTACACAACTGGGGATCAAGGGATGCAAAAATGATATCATCAACATAAATCTGAACAAGTAGCTTATGCTGGTCCACCTTCTTAATAAACAAGTTTTATCAATGGAGCTCTAGTGAAATTATTCTTAAGAAGAAAAGTGGAAAGTGTCTCATACCAGGCTCTAGGAGCTTGTTTCAACCCATAAAGAGCCTATCAAGTTTATACACCCATTCAGGATGTTTATTATCCTCAAAACCTGGTGGTTGACACACATAAACTTCTTCCTTTATTTTCCATATAGAAATGCACTTTTGACATCCATTTGAAAAACTTTAAGATTGTGGAATGCAGCATAGGCTAAAAACAATCTGATTGCCTCTAGTCTGGCTACAGGGGCAAAGGTTTCATCATAGTCAATACCTTCTTCTTGTGAAAACCCCTGTAATACCAGTCTAGCCTTGTTCTTAACAATAAGCCCATTTTCATCAGTTTTATTCCTAAACACCCATTTAGTGCCTATTGCACACTTACCTGGGGAAAGGAACCAGTTCCCACACTTGCTGTTTCTTGAACTGAAGTAGCTCAAGCTGCATGGCTTCAACCCATCCATTGTCTCTTAAAGCAACATGGTAGTTCTTTGGCTCTAGTTGACTGATGAAGAGAGCATAGAAGCAGAAGTTAGACAATTGACTTCTTGTTGAAACACCAGCATTAATATCACCAATAATCTGAGACATTGGGTGATTCTTCAGTTCTTGATAAACAATGAGATCTGTGCAAGTGTTTGTAGGACTTCAGCAGCAGCAGATGTTGTTGATGCAGACTCTTGAAACCAAGAATTAGATGGTAACCCAAAAGATGTAGAGGATCATAGATCTCATCAGCATTTGTTGTGGATGGAAATGTTGAAGCTACAGGAACATCAAATTTAGCAGACACAGGTGTTGGTCACTAAACTTGAATAGGTGAGTATTGATATTATCATCATCATCATCAATACCACCAGGTGAAGACATGCTGCAGAAGATGATTTATCCACATGATCTACAACAGCTGGAGGTTGATAAGGAACATATTGCAGTATGTCCAAATCAAACAACTCCACAGGGTTTTGTGGAATCTTGTCCATAGGAGATTCATTAAACTTCACATGCAAAGTCTCTTCAACTATCTTTGTTCTGCAGTTGAAGACTCTGTATGCCTTGCAAGTAGATGAATAACCAACAAAATACCCTGCATCCACCTTAGGATCAAATTTTTGGAGTTGATCCTTTGTGTTGAGAATAAAACAGGGACACCCAATGCTTTGAAAAATAAAATGAGGAGCCAAGTGATGGAGAACTTCATATGGAGTCTTCATCCCTCTGATTTACTAAGGCTCTATTCTGCACATAGCAAGCTGTGTTAACAGCTTCAGCCCAAAAGGTCAGTGGCAACCAGAGTCAGCCAGCATGGACCTTGCAGCTTCAATTAGGGTCCTGTTCTTCCTCTCCACTACTCCATTTTGTTCTGGAGTCCGTGGTATGCTAAACTGCCTTTTCATTCCCTTTGAAATAGAAGTCATCAAGTGTATGTTCTAAATTCAGTTCTATTATCACTCCTAATACACTTGACTGGAAGGGAATACTGCTTCTCAACATACAACACAAAGTGAAAATGATCTTCCGAGCAACCTCATCCTTTGAATGTAGAAAGAAAGTCCATACAAATCTGGAGTAATCATCCACAATTACCAGATAGTATTTCTTCTTTGCCATGCTCATCACTCTCACAGGACCAAATAGATCCATATGCAGTAATTGCAAGCAGGCAGTGGACTTAGGCTCTTCAATAGGAGGGAATGAGACTTTGTGCTGTTTTCCTTTTAAGCAGAAGTGCAGGTTTCATCACAATGGAACTCCTTTATTGGTAAGCCTCTACTAAACTATTATGGATTAGCTGATTCATGTTTTTGAAATTAACATGACCCAGCCTTCTGTGCCACATTTAGATTCTAGAAGAGGCTTTGGAAAATAGGCAAGGATTGCCTCTTAGATCTATTTTCTTGGAAAGATTAAGGCATACACTCTTCCTGTCCTGTTGGCTCTCAGGAGAGTGTGATCATCCAATACCTTATCAATCAAATGCAGAACTTTGGATGACAGAATCCTACAGTTCTGACTGGTGAAAAGAGCAACATGGCCTTTATCACACATTTGACTGACACTCAAGAGATTGTACTTGAGATTTTCCACATGATTAACATCATCAAACTTTATTTCTCCATTGGAGACAAAGCCGTTTCCAATGATGTAACCCCTAGCATCATTGCAAAAGAAACAAACCCCTTCTTTCCTTGAGAGTAGTCATGAAGAAGAGAGTTGTTCCCAGTCATGTGCATAGATCCTCCCTGTCTACATACCAGATGCTACTTTGGCATGTTGAAGAACCCTGCAATTATAAACAATCAGTTAGTTTTGGAGACCCAAACCTTTTTGGTTTTGGGCATGTTCTCATCAACAGATGGTAAACTAACAGGTTTCATGGAAACAACAGCCTGAGAGGAAGAAGATGGTGAAGAAGAGGATCCTTTGGCTTGGACCTCCTTTTCTGTGGTTTCAACATAGGAACATCTAATTGGTTAACTCTTCCAATAGATGTTGAACCATCATAACCAGCTATGTCTGATTTGTTTGATAAAGCTTTCAGCTCATCAGACACATTGCCATTGGAGTTTGATAAGTTCCTATGTTGCACCTTATTCTTTTGAGCAATCTCAGTTGTTACCTTTTTAACCCCTTCCTTTTTGATTTCTTTATGGACTTAAGGTTACAGGATTTGATGTTGCTGATACAAATGTGGTCTCAAACTCAGTTTTCATTTTAACCATTTTCTCTTTAATTTCCTCTTTATGTTTGAGTTTGGATCCTATTTTGTACCAGCAATCATCTGTAAGATGATTGAACAAACCACATACTTCACATGGTTTCTTCTTCATCTTATGTTGATCATCAACTAAAGAGGATGAAACTACTGAAGACTTGCTCTTCAGTGCTTTGAAAGCATTGTTGTTTTTTCTTGACTTCCTCTTTAGTAGTCTTCAAACTCTTTCTACTGACAGTTTTCTTCTTTTCAGTACTGATAGTAGTTGGAGTTTGAACTTCAGGTGTTAAATCTGCTCTCCAGTCCTTTAAGGACTTTCAGAATTAACTCCTGAGTTGATCAACTCTTTGATCATGTGAGTGTCAGCAGTGGAACCATCAACATCAGCTGATAGGTTCTGAGAGGGCTTAGTGCTGACTTCTACTTCTGATTGTGTTGTATCAGAAAGTAGATCACATGATGAATGGATTGGTTATTGCTTTCACCATCAGATTCTACCTCTGCTCTGGGAGTAAAATCTGTAGGTGGAGCAGTGTGATTGTAACCAATGCCAAACTTCACATTGGAAGCAGATTGCTTACTAAGAAGCATTTCAAAACCTTTGCATGATTGTACCCATCGATCACTCTACTGGGTGACTGCAAGGGTCTTTGAGATCTTGTACTTCTCTAGAAGTACTCTTCCCGCCTTATAATCTGTGATTTCGCATTTAAGTTTGTAAATCTCATCATTCTTTTCATTAAGCACAGACTCAAATTCAGCTTTTCTTTTGAAATTGTTTGTTCTAGCTCAATGTTCTTGTTAATCAAAGCTACATTTGCTTCTCTAATAGATGCAATGCTGCTATGCATGTTTCAGAACATAATTTGGCTTTTGCCTCAAGGATACCTGTGATACTTGGTGTAGAGGCATTAGTAGATGAAGTATCCGCAGAATCCAAAGCCATAAGAGCTAGATTTCCAAAGGGACTGTCACCACCATGTTGACCAGCACCAGTGAACAGTTGTTCATGACCAAACAAATCATCTGGTAAACTGCTCCAGTCAACAACTCCTGGGGTGAAGAAGCTGTGTTGTTGAGGTTGAGTTTGTTGATGAGATTGGGAAGGTTGTGGTTCAGGCAATGCTTGTGGTTGTTATGCAATTGGAGCTTGAACAGGATTTGGTTGAGGCATATAATAGCAGTGATAAGGATATGACATTGGACCCTGGGGGACAAAGTATGCAGGAGACCTAGGATGTGAATGATGACCAGAACCAGCAGGATGTTGCCCTCTGTTTTATGGACTAGTACTAGGAAAAGTCACAAAGGGTGCACAAGAGTTAGATCCAGTTGATCTACACTCTCTTGCAAAGTGTCCCAGCCTTTGGCATTTGTGACACCTCAACTTACTCTTGTCAAAACCAACTTTGGTTTTGCCAGAGAGTCCAGGAAATTTCCTGCCAGTTTCTTATAGAACTTCTGAGATCTGATATTAATCAATGCCATTTGGCTTAGAATATCCATCTCTTCTAGATCATCATCAGCTATTCCTTTAAATCATCCATGATGAAGCATAGATTGTCACTATTACTGCCAGAATGACTCTCAATACCAACAAATGCATGATCAGAACTATTTGAAGAGAAATTAATATGCTCATCATAATTGCTTTCAGATGCAGCATATTCTGACTCATGACCAACCAAGGCAGTATTCCCTGGTACAAAGTCATCAGTGACTTTCCTGATGAGGACAGTTTCCTCTTCTGCTCTATCTCTCTTTCGAATGTAAGCAGTTTCCATGAAGTTGGGTGAGAGATAGGCTATCCAGATTTGCACTGGAGCGTAGGACAATAGTGTATGTGTCCCATCTCTCAGGCAGTGATCTGAGGAACCTGTTATTCATCTGGCTATTGGTGTATTCCTGTTTCACCATTTTCAGCTCAGAGATCAAGCAGGAAAAACGCTCAAACTGTTGAGTCAGTGTCTCACCCTTCTATGAGAGAATGTCTCGTATTGTTGGGCAAGGATTTCTCTGTTGTTTGCTAAGACCTCATCTGTGCCACCGAATTGTTCCTTCAGGGCATTCCAGAGATCATGAGCAGTTTCATGATGCATAAGCCCTGAATAGATTTCATTAGGCAGTGCCATGGCCAGAATTCCATGGGCTTTAGCATCAATCTCAAACAGTTTCCGATCTTCATCAGAGTATTGTTCCTTCTTCTTCGGAACCATTTGATTGGTTTCCGGATTGTTCACCATAGGCTTATGTGGTCCATGTACCACAGATGTCCAACAACCTGAACTGTTAACAGACAGGTGATGAAGCATTCTTCGCTGTCATATGTTATACTCGGTCCTAACCAGCATCGGGGGCTTGTTGAGGAACCAGTATTGTGAGGATCATTAGAGGAGTAGTCATCTCAGATTCAATCAAATTCAATTAATCTATAACAGATTTAGAACAAAAACACAACAACCAATTGAACCAAGAGAGATCTCAAAATAAATGAACGAAAGCGTCAGAAATTCAATAATCTATAACCAGTTCTTGCAAAATGCTAATTCAATCAAACATAGATATCAATTAGCAGTTTCAATGATCAATTGTTAGATCAATCAATGATTAACCTGCTCTGATACCACTTGTTAGGATCAGTGATCTACGTTTGATTGATTAGAGAGTATAGCAGCGGAATTCTAACAATGAATTAACCAATCACAAGAACAATAAGATATTCAATGTAAGAACAAAAACAGTTATAGATAGAGAGAATTCTGCAGATAAATTTCATTCAATATTCGCTTTCGTGGTAACGGAATGTCACAATTACAATTAGGTCGACACCTCTTATATAAGAGATGTGACGTCTGCTGATGTCACTTGATAGTGACATCTAACAGAATTTATCACAAACTACTGATAGTTAACACAACTACTAAAGATGTCAAACAGATGACATCTTCTTACAAAAATGCTAAGTGTTAACTATTATTACAACTACTGAAAAGAAACTACTGAAACAATAACAACTGAAGAATATACTCTTCAGTTGTTTTACAAATACTGAAACAAAGAAACTACTGAAAGGTAAACCATCACAACTACTGAAGAAGACCTCTTCAGCTGTTGTGACAACGTCTGATACTTTGGTCTTCAGCACTTGTGTCTTCAGAATTTGTCTTCAGCACTTGTGTCTTCAGACTTTGTCTTCAGCACTTGTGTCTTCAGACTTTGTCTTCAGCACTTGTGTCTTCAGACTTTGTCTTCAGCACTTGTGTCTTCAGACTTGTCTTCGGCACTTGTGTCTTCAGACTTTGTCTTCAGCTGTTGTCTTCAGCTGTTGTGGTCTTCAGTAGTTGTTGTGATGTCTGTGGGACTTAAAGGTTTTTCTGATCCGGCTCATTGGTTCTTTTGGTCCAACAATCCATAAACATACTAACATGCTCCTAATATCCCAAACATGCTCAAACTATCATCTTTCAAACTTTTTGCAAATAAAGTTTCCCTTTTGGGAAAGTACATTCCAAAATCTATCAAACACCCAATGTATTCATGAATTCATCACTAATATACCATTTCAAGTTCATAACAACATCTAGACATGATCAACATGCCTAATCATCATAATCCATCAATCATCATGAACAAAAGTTTCCACTTTTGGCAAGATATGAACAACAACATTCATTCTAAGATTTCTAACATTCATATCAACAATCTAGCACCTAATCATCATCATAAACACATCAACAACATCAATACATCATTAGATCATCATGTCATGGAAATAAAGTTACTATTATTAGTAACCTATGAACACCAACTTCAATTCATCAATTTCTTGCAAGATCAATGTAACCTAGCATTCATACAACCTACAAATCATCATACATTCATCAAACAATCATCAATCTCACATAATCACATCAATTTCGAATTAGGGTTTGTCTACAATCAAAGTTCATGATCAATCCATTAAAAACGTATCATTCTTGCATAATCAACGTTAAACAACATGCATACTATGTAACTAACATACTAACATCATCAAACAACATCAATTTGGACATCAAGAACACCCATTCACGAATTAGGGTTTGGCCATAACAAGAAACCCATAAAAACTTGTAAAATTCTAACCTCTAAACGTGTTAACTTGTAATTGATGATTCTAACTTGTTGTAATCCTCGAAATCGATCAAATTCAATGATTTGTTGCTTGTTCTTGGTCAAAATCGCAAAGATGGAGGAGTTTGAAGAGTAGTTACGGCCGAATGGGGGGTGGGGCTAGGGTTTGGGATGTTTTGTTTAATTTAATTTGTATATTTACCATTTAAACCCCTATGTTTTGTATTTTATAAAATTTAAATTTTAAACTCCTTGTAAAGTGTTTCTAACTAAGTTATCAAGCATATAGACTCCTACTCACAATCATATATTTTATTTTTATAAAACTCAACACATACGAATTAATACACACGTTTCCACGTTACGTGATTAATTTTCACAAAGAACATTTAAAACATGCAAACACATAAACGTAATACCATAATTACATTATCAGTTAGATTATCATTGATTTAACATTGTTAATTATTATTAGGTCACCAACGTTAACGACAACTAGTGTGTGCTTACGACACGTGTATGCAAGACTCAATGGAACTAACGGAGTTTGGTAACGGAAAATTACCGGATGTCAGAATTGAAATGTAAGAAAGATGACCAAGGTGTCATCATCAGGAACAAGGCTCGACTTGTAGTTCAAGGATTTCGACAAGTCGAGGGATTGATTACAATGAAGTATTTGCACATGTGGAGAGAATGGAAGCCACCGTATCTTCTTAGCCTATGCCTCTTACATGAAGATTAAAGTATATCAATTGGATGTAAAGAGTGCATTTCTGCATGGTGAAATCCGGGAAACAGTGTATGTCAGTCAACCTGAAAGATTTGAGGATCCATATCATCGGGACAGAGTTTACAAACTGGATAAGGCTCTCTATAGGCTTCACCAAGCCCCGAGAGCATGGTATAAAAAACTCTCAACTCACCTTGTGAAACACGGATTTCGCAGAGGTGCAATTGACTATACACTATTCACCAAAGAAAAGGATGGTGATCTGCTGCTTGTTCAGATTTATATTGATGACATAATCTTTGGTTCAAAGAACGAAGAATAAGCAAAGAATTTGAAGCAGTGATGAAGGCAGAATTTGAAATGAGTGCCATGGGAGAGATGAAGTTCTTTCTCTGGTTACAGGTGGATCAAACACCAAAGGGAATATTTCTACATCAGACCAAGTATGTAGGGGATATTCTCAGTCGGTTTGACATGGAGAATGCTTCTGCAGCTGCGACTCCACTTGCTACAAACCATGATGTAGCACCCGTCGAGCATGGTGATCTGGTTGATGCCACCATGTACCAAGGAATGATTGGATCCCTCATGTACCTCACTGCCTCAAGACCTAATATTATGTATGCAACATGTTTTTGTTCAAGATATCAGGAAAAACCAAAAGTTAACCATCTTATTAGGGTCAAAAGGATATTTCGTTATCTGAAGGGTGCACCAACACTTGGGTTGTGGTATCCTCATGACGAAGACTTCGAGCTTACCGCGTACAGTGACTCGGATTATGGTGGCTGCAAGATGAACTGCAAATCCACCTCAGCAGGTTGTCAATTCTTTGGGAGAAGATTAGTCACGTGGCAGTGTAAGAAGCAGACATCAGTTGCGTTGTCAGCTTGTGAAGCTGAATATGTTGTTGCGGCAAGCTGCTATTCTCAAATCATCTAGATTCAACAGCAGATGCGGGACTACGATTTGAAATTTTCTAACACCACTATATTTGTTGATAATTCTGCTGCAATAGCCGTTACTAAAAATCATGTCCAACATCCTAAGACCAAACGCATTAGATATCACTTTATACGTGATTGTTTTGAAAAGAATCTAATCGATGTTGTTAAAATAAATACAGATTTTCAACACGCTGACCTCTATACAAAAGCCTTTGATAAACCATGTTTTCTATATTTGTTAGAGGTCAACAGCGTTAAAAGAAAAGTGATGTAATTCCAGATGACGAACAGGTCTAGTCCGACGCGTCAAGTCCATTTTCTTTTATTTTCTTTTATTCTAGTTTATTCTATCTAATTTATTTTATTGCTTTTATTTCTTCGCCTATTAAAATCCTAAAAACGCAAATCATTTACAGTTTTAGAATTTTAGGGGGAGAACAGGTTAAGTTAGTATAGTATTAAAAAAACGAGGGAGGAGGACAGGTAAGCTAAAAGAAATGAGATCGTATCTGAGATATTGATTCAACGACTATGGAAAATGATAGTACACAGGAACACAGCATTTAGGACTTTAAAAGATTTAAATTGTTGTAGATGCGAAATTCAAAGTATAAGTCTGAGAAGTCTAAGCAAAAATAAAAGGAAAAATGATAGTAAAACCAGCTACTACTAAGATAACACGGAGAAAGTAGACCTAGAGGTTGCTAGACCATTAGATGATGTGTCGGTAGATTCAACACAATAGATAAATATACCTCATTGGTGATCTCAAGATCAAACTAAGTTGTTCAACAAGCTGTGGGTCATCATCATATCCCTGGTTAACACAATCAACAGAGTTCCAATAAGGGGTGACGAAAAAAATAAATGCGATAAATGTGTGCGGATGACCAAAATATGAGCAAAGCACATGATGAAAAATACAAAAAGCAATCAAACTAATAACCTATTTTGTTTGTGCGATCTGTGCAACAAGAATAAATTGCTCAAACAAGAAGATAGGTTATGTGCCTCTCTACTATGCGGTGGCACTGACCTAAGGATAAGCATAACCTATATATTCTAGAATTCATTGTTGTTTGCCACCTCTCTGCTGTGCGGTGGCACTGACCTGAGGCTTGGCTTCTCTTTGAAAGCTCTAAGAATAGTTTCTTCTTGTCAAAATACAGGTAGACCGCTCAAAAATCTCCTGAGGAATGTTGATTACCATATAAGCGTGGGATCCACAAATACTTGTTAAAATAAACTAACCTAATGTATCACCAATTTGTGTCAAAAGTCTGTGTATGGATTTAATTGAAAAAGTATACTGATAATCATCATGGCTGCAATTCTTGAAAGTCCAAATCAATGTGTGCGTCTTATAGTACTACTATGATTTCCTTAATTTGCTGATGACTCTCGACGAAAACAAGAATCTAGCATTAAATGATATTGGTAACAAGTCCTGAATGATTTGATTACATGTATGATTCTATCATAAATCATTCCACTTATGGTCAAAATAACTTGAAGCTGCCTGTTGAAGAAACAAATCTGTTAAATTTCTATCTTAGGATTTCTACCTCACACAAAATCACAAAAAAACACTTTTAGTTTTATCTTTTAATGTTAGCTCTTATTGTTTTGTTTTAACATTTAGTCAATTTAGAATTATATGTCAGACTATGTCGTGGAATTAAATCTGGGAATAAATTACTTAAAAGGGTCACGTCTGAGGTGACCAAACGTATTTTCAATGTTAAATGGGTCACGTCTGAGGTGACAAAATGTTTTTTGCTTAAAAGGATCATGACTAAGGTGATCAACAGTTTTCAAAGTAAAATGATCATGTCTGAGATGATCAAATGCTCGTAAAGTTTAATCAAAAGTTAAAAGGGGTTAAGTGTCGGATGGTCATCAAGTCAAAATCATGAGTATGATCCATTCGCACAACTGGACCATGAGTATGGACTAGTCGTAAGATTGGACCATACTTATGCACTAGACAACCGAATGGAGCCTGAGTATGAACCATTCACACGAATGGCTTACAAGGTTGAGCCAGTCGCCCGAATGGAGTTGTCCGAATGAGTCAGTCGCCCGACTGAAACCCAGTTGGCCGACTGAAGGTGATCGATTGAACCAATGCTCGACTGGGTTCCAATCGCCCGAATGAAAGGAGCGAATTAATCCAGTCGGCCGATTGAAACCAGAGTCAGTATAAATAGGGCCATAGTCTATCGCACATACTCACCACCTCTCAATCGCCATAAAATCGCATATCAAGCCATTACTCTGTCACAATTTCTTCTGACCTTACTTGACTTCAAATTTTGAGATTCTGACGATTGCTGGTTGTTATACAGGTACAATGCGGTGAAACCTACATAAATCTCAGTTGTTTCGTACCCTAAATCATTGAATTCAGCCCTAACCAAGAACCAAAACTTAGTTGGACAAATTAACTAATAAAACTAAGTAAAATATTGAAATCAAGGTTATTAGATGTTAAGTAGTGTTATTGCGAGTCTAATGAGCCAAACCACAATGTCTAATATTAAGATTTGCTCAAAATTTGTATCTCAATCGAAGAGACAGTAGGTCATGCGACTGGACACCCGGATGAACTACAATCGCACGACTGAGCTGGACAAATGACTCAGTCGGCCGAATGAACAATGCGTATGAGCTCAGTCGGCCGACTGAACCAATCGCTGGCTCAATCGCCCGATTGAACTCAGTCACAAGATAAGTCACCCGATTGTATTCAGTCGCATGTTAGGTCAAACGACTAAACCCAATCGTATGGTTCAATCACAAGATTGAACCAGACTGATCTCAAACAGGTTAATTTGAAATGGTTTCTATTGTGTGATGATCTAACTTGTATGCTTCTTGTGTTACAGATTGATGGCTGATCGGTGGACCATCAACACAAAGCACAATATTTGTGCGCATCTGGACACCACCACTGGGAACGCAGCCGAGTTTGTTGGCATCATTGCCTTCTTGAAGAGATCACGGATACACCAAGCCATATCTACACCATGCACTCCCTACAGGTCTATCCAGCAGGCCTTCTGCGAGGGTGCATCAGTTGATCGATCTCGTGAGCCCTACTGCATCAGGAGTACTGTATTTGGGCAAGACATAGAGGTGACTGCTGCAGATATTCGATGGGTACTGGATCTGGGTGAGGATGCTGATCACCCAACCAGACTACACCCTCTGACAGTGAGGGGATGCTTCCTCAGGATGAAGTACTCTAGGGACATAAATGCAGGTGTGCTAAACAAAAGCAACCTGTGTCCCCGGTTTAAGTACTTAGCACACGTGATACTGAAGCGCATAGTTTCAAGGAGGGGTGGCTTTGATGACCTATCAGACCAGATTCAAAATTCCTATGTGGCACTGGTTCTAAACCACCTTTTCAGCTTCTCCAGCATGATCTTTGCAAACCTGATAGAGAATCTTGAGGCCAAAGGCAAGGAGGGATTTTGTATGTACCCAAGATTCTTACAGATGATTATCGATGAGAAACTGCCTTCCTTGACTAAGGAGAACCATGATGCAGTATCACTTGAGGTGATGGATGACACTACACTGGGCCGCATGAAGGTCTACAGGGGAAAGAAAGTCAAACCCCTTGTAAAGAGACTATTCGAGCATCTGGCCCTGGAGGATTACGTGGCGCCGGGAAGGCATAAGTGGCGCCACGAGGAAAGTGATTCAGATGTTGAGCAGATTGCTCTTTCATCTGATGACTCCGATGATGATGACAATGACACTGGTGGAGATTCTGGCCCCACTGTTTCTAGGGCCAGCACTGCACATACTACACCTCCACCACCCACTCATGCAGATGCCACCACCGCCAGTTTCCATCAGGATTTATGTCCTCTTGATGAGGAGGAAGAGGGTGATAAGGAGCCCCTAACCAGGACAGTGGGCAGCAGGGTGGTTGCCACCGACCGAGGCATTCGGGTGGTTGGAAGATGCCCTAGTGAGTCTGAGGAGACTGCAGCCGACCCCAGCTACTCACCAGATCAGCCCAGCAGCATCCTAGGGGGAGCATCCACCTCCAGGGGCATGAGGAGGATAAGGATGGCTCAGCCCCATGGGATGAAGACGAAGAAAAGGAGGATGACCTTCATCACCACCACCACCACAGCCACCACCTCTACCACACCACCCACTACCTCTACCACTCCTCCCATATTCACCACTGCCACCATTCCACCTGTCACCACTACTGCCACCACACACACCACCACTACCTCAGCCACTCCACCACTTCCCCATATCACATGTACCACCACTTCAGCTTACCCATTACCACCCACACACATACCCCCTCCCATATTCATCACTGCCACCACCACCACCTCTAGCCACCAGGCAGGACCATCATATCACCCATCCTTTTCCTCAGAATCATCTCTACCTCCTAGTGGGGTAGAGGAACAACTTTCAGCACTAAACCGTATGGTGCTAAAGCTGTTAGCAGCCGATGACAAGAAGACTGCTCAGCTCCGACAGTTAGTGGAGCTTACCGCTGCACAATCACAACATATCTCTCAACAGGCACAGCAGATTGAGGAGCATGCTCAGCAAATTGCTGCTCAGAGTCAAGAGATTTCCCAACTCAAGGAGCAAAATGTGTTATCTACTGAGAAGATTGAGGAGTTGGAGGATGCTAAGAGGAACATCCTAAGGGCACAAAGGATGAGCCTCTAAGATCAGAGAGGCAGACGGTGATGATAGTGATGATAGTGATGATGATGATAGTGATGATGATGATGATGATGATAATGATGGTGATGATGAAGGTGATGATGACGATGGAGGAGACACTAAAGGAGGAGGAGAGTCATCTGCTTTGGGTGCACAGGAAGCTAGTGAGAGGCGGACCAAAAAGACTCAAGATCCAGGTGCCTCGACATCAGCCCCGACGGTAGAAGAACACATGATCCAAGACAAAAGTAATACATAGAGTTTTGTGTAATTTAAAATCATATGTAATTTGAATATTGTATTAACTTATGTGCTTGAATGTTTATGTATATATATTTAATGTTTAATGTCTTGATTATTTACTGATGCATGATATGTTAAATGTTTTAAATCAAGCAGATCCACATTATCAGCGAGATGACTACGATGTTGCTCACCTTCAGCAAATCAAGTCTCAGCTCACAATGATACTTGATCTGCAAGGGATTGTTAGGAGGTCTGTAAGTTATACTCCCGAAGAAGGAGAAATTATTCACAACCTCACTGATGAGCAACTCGCAGAAATGTTCCGGTTAAACTCGGATGAATTGGTTAAGGATGCCCCTACCATCGATGTTGCTAGTGATGACGAGCTCAATGACGTTGATGAGATAGAGATTAAAGACATCACAGCACATCACTATCTAGAATATACTGATCGAGAGGGAAATATGGTCCCTGATTTTGGAGATACACTCGACAGTGATATGCATATTAAATTGGATACGATGGAGAGGGAGACCGAGAAAACAGAAAGCCAAGCCCAAGCCACAGACGCCGATGTTGAAAACAAAAAGGCTGAATGGCGGCTTGTTTTGCAGAGATCCGTGCCCAACGCACAGCGCCAAAGCCGACTGCCTACGCCAAGCTCTATAAAGTCAAGAAGCATCTTAGGGGTCTGGCAAGATAATCGCATGGGCTTACCTTGAGGATCTGAATGTATATGCAGTGAAAAGAGAGAAGGGAAACAAGTACTTCAGATTTCCATATGATCTGAAGACTCTTATTGGTTTTGAGCTCAACCAGTTGGCACGCTTGAACCTGCTGTATCCTGACCCCAGGAAGATGTCATGCTGGTTTGAAGCTGTGTTGAAGAAATAATACCACACACGATGGGTTAATTTCAAGCCTCAACAACCGACGAGGTATATTCGAAGGTTAGAGGTGGACCCAAGGACTGGGAAACCCAAAGTGGTGTAGAAGTGGAGTCCTCCGCGTACTATGTCTAAAATCCCATTGAGGGAAATGCCACAGGACTTCGCTCCCCACTTCAAGTGGTGGTATTATGACTGGCGTACAGGAGAAGCGGTCATAGTATTACAAAAGGGGAGCCAAATGGAGACAATCCAGGTATTTGACCCAATATGGCTATCCAACCTGTTAGTGAATGATGTATATACTTTATACAGGTGGCCACTATTCTATGATCCGCAGGATATTATACAGGCCCTCCAATTTCAGAACGTAATAAGACTCTGCTTTGCATTTGACATACACGCTGGAGTCACAGTCAATGAGAGGCATAAGAAGTTTGACGAGCTAATGAAGGATTCCAGACAATGATAGAAACTAGGTCCAAGGGGGAGTTTGTTGATCCATATGTACCTAGTTTACAGTCTTAATGTAATATGTCTGTCTTGTCCTTAATGTAAATGAAATATATGAGTTGAATGAAACGTATTATGTGGTTATTAATCTTAATGTTTAATGTTTCAGTGTATGATTAATGATTATCATTTGTTAATGCATATTGAACCAACTATATAGGTTTGTGGTTGTTTGAATAGATCTAAGTCAAGTAATGATTGTGAAACATATTCAAACTTAGTCATATGAAGTTCTCATGCAAATAGCCCATGCTAATGGACCATACGCATGAACAACTTCATGCTATTGAACCAGTCGCATGACTAAACCAAGAGACTGGATCAGTCGCACAATTATGATATGAGATTGACTCAGTCGCACGACTGAACACTCAGTCGTGCGAATGGATCAACCGCATGACTCAGTCGAACCATGCTAATGGTTCAGTCGCACGAATGAGTAACCCTAACCTATAAATACCACTTAATTCGAGGAAAAACGTAACACTTTGAATAATTCGACTCCTACACGTACCCTAGCCGTCCAAAACGTCCAAGAAAGCCAGTCCAAGTTCATAGATCGTTCTTGATTGATTCCTGTTCGTTCTTAACATTTAGATTAATCTTATATAGATCGAGTTAACGTTCTCACTGATTGGATCACCAATAAAATAGGATTCCGCACTATTTGATTCAGTATACACGTGAATCAGTTAGTACTCCGTTCAGTACACGGTCCCTAACAATAACCGATGCCTTAAACTCATAGCAGTTCGAACACTAATCACTAATAATAATCAAATTGAATGAGCCTACATGATCGTCTATCTATTCCTAAACGCCTACAACTTTCACTTTCACCTGAAACATACATTAACACCATGATCGAGTACTACCTTCTCTCACGACCTGCAACTTAATCGTAATCCATGTTCGAAGCCATATTAATCAAAATTGACAGAGGGGTTTTGCTTATTATCGATCTTAAAAACAACCTGCAAAGTTAATTTGATTAACAACAAAGTTCGCACCTTGAATCAACATCCAAGTAGCCGCAACCTTGTTCCATCGTATCCATCATTTTTGTCTTCAAACCAGGTGATTTAATTACATGAAAACACTCGATTTACTATGAGAAACAAAAGCCCCATGTTTAATTCAAGTATCGGAATCGATTTCAAGCTCAATTGGATTCAATTCGAATATAGGGTTCTTGAGGAAATTGGGGCAATTTGAAATTAAAAGGTTTTAAGAATTAAGGGCCGAAGGTTAGCACGGCCGCTACCCTGGTTCACCGGTTACACGCTTCCATCCAAACATTGAGGTCCAGGGTTCAAACCCGGGCACCCTCAAACTATTTTTTTTTGGCTTTTTCAACCTTTTAAAAATATAAATTATTTCTGAAAAATTGTTAAAATTAACTTTGTAAACTTTATTTATTTTTAAAGTCACCTTATCCATTTCTATAAATTTATTTCTTTAAATATATTAATATTTTTATATAAAACAAAGATTGTATTTAGTTTTTTTAAGTAATGATTTAAATCACTAAAATTATTATTGGTCCAAAACGTTCCTTTATTTTTCATTGTTTAAATCACATTATTTTAAATAAAGATTATTTTGAAACATTATAAATAAATATGTTAAATGAATAATTATTTAAATAGTTATTTAAATAATCATTTAAATAATTAGTTATCTTTTCATTAACCATATTATATATAATAGTTAATAAAGTTATCCTTAAGATTCTATTTAAGTTCTTGAAACTTATAAAACAATTATACTTTATTCTTATTTTTTTAAAAACTTGATATTATAAGACCTTTATAATAAATCATATGAAAGCTCAAAACCTTATAAAATAATTTTAGACAATTTTAAAGTCATATTCAATTAAGCACCTTTATTTAATTTTAAATAATTAATTATTTCTTTTCACACATTATACTCAGTTTTTATTAAATCAATAAATTAGATTGTTGATCATTCATTATCGTTCTCAATTATAATTTATTTGTACCATCTTTATTAAACCAAAACATAAACGATTCATTATTTTATTTAATTATTTAAACCCCTAAATTCCAATTGAAACCTAGTTCACGTCTCATTGTTAATCTTATTACCGAACTTAATCTTGGAATATATACGTTTAGGTATCTTGTAAAGAAATTCGTTGGAGCATCGTTTATTTCTTGTTATCATCTTACCTATATATCTAAAGCAAGTGAGTTTTCCATGTGAGTTCTTCATACCCCTTTTTACTTTATTTCACACCTTTTGGGGTGAAACATGTTAACATTATAAACTTACACTTGTAAACATCTTGATACTTTTAAATGCACATGCAACTCATCTTTACCTTTTGTCATTGTTATTTGTGTTATTGTAAGTCTTATATGAGTATATATTTTGTTTACAATCATTAACTATTGCTAGCCTGGCGACGTCTTAGATCTTTGGGCCTGACAAGCCTATTTGGTCCTAAAACCGATGTATTGCCGGCTTGATGACGTGTTTGTTCATCATGGGAACCAAGTACACTTAGCTAATCATATATACTTGTAATCAAGTCGAGGTTTGGTTGTAACTATATGTGTTCTATAAGTTTGCTAACTCGTAACCATTGACATGAATTGCTACTTGTAACCCTTTTATATATACATATATGCGTATGTTTAAACCATGGGAACTCACATATGCGTATGTTTAAACCATAGGAACTCACCAACTTTATAGTTGACCCTTTATTTTTTAACATGTTTCAGGTTTGATACTTGAAGATCTTCTTGTGCTAATATAGGACGTGGATCTAGATTAATTGAAAATCTCATGTTATCTTGATTGTTTTGTAATGATTTATTTGTCTTCTAAAGTTCAATGATTAATGATATTTAATATTATTTCAATTTAATTAGTTCCATATGCTATGAACAATCGTCTCCCATGCGTCCGCCCCGATGATTCCGCCGTCGGTCGGGGTGTGACATAGACTATTTTAAATTATTTTAAATCAACATCCCAAAATTTCTATACGGGTCGTATAGCCTCATACGCGTCGTATAGGCGGGTCGTATAGCCCTATACGCGATGTATAACCACTCTGACAGCCCAAATATATTTTCTTCGTAGTCAGTGTCGAAATTTTCTATATGTATCGTATAGCCCTATATGTGTCGTATAGGGGTCATATACAGCTATATGTGGTGTATAGCTCTCTAAAAGTCCCCTTAAATTTTCCTCATTTCAGTGATTTGACCCTATATGCCGCGTATGGACCCATATGTGACATATATGGGAGTCGATTTATATGGGTGGGTGTCCCTTTAGTAGGACCCTATTTATATACAATGAAAATGATTTACTAAAAAGTTGTTAATAATTTAGGGAAATTTTAGGCGCATCGTAAGAAATTTGGGAGAAACCGGACCTAACCATCACGTTTTGGCCAAAATGTGATGGTTTGAAAACCTAGAGGCGACGGCTAGGTCAAACTGTCATGTATGGTCTGACTCTTGATAAATGTACACTAATAAAGATGCACGGGTATGAAACAAAAGGTCATGGTTTGCCCTAACAATGACGGTTTCTCGTCCATTTCATGGTGTATGCACCACATACTCATGTTTTTTTTATAAAAATGTTGATTTTTTATTTAAAAAAGTATAGAATACTATACTCAAAACCATACATAGTTATAACACAAAGTAAAACTATACTATAGATATTAATATTATAAAAAAGTATATAATTAATACTATACTCAAAACCACAAAACTTTTTAAATAAAATTGATTACTATATATGTTAATTTTTGGTTTTGTGTTACTATTCTATATTTTTTATAATATTAATATTTATAGTAGAGTTGTTATAACTATGTATGGTTTTGAGTATAGTATTATATATATCTTTTTATAAAATACTATTCTATATTTTTTATAAAGTATATAATAACAATTTTTTAGTAAATCATTTTCATAGTTTGGTCTAACTGTAACGGTTCAAAGTGGTAGTTACCTCATATCTTAATCGTCACGGTTAGGGCAAATCGTGACATTTTGTTTAAGACTGGTGCATCTTTATCAGTGTACTTTTGTCTGAGTCAAGATATATGTCACAGTTTGACCTAGCCGTTACCTCTAGGTTTCAAACCGTCACGTTTTGTCCAAAACGTGACGGTTAAATCCGGTTTCTCCCGACAACACATGCGATGTACCCATCACCACCCTTAATTTATTATCACTATTGCTTTCAAGTTGAATAATATAAGTATAATTAAACTATCCGTGGAAACTAATATTTGAAAATGATTTTGACTTTACAAATTGTTACTGAAAAATACGATTTTTAATGATTGTAATTAAGATAGACTCTTTTAGTTCCATCTCAATCATATACGCACATGTGAGAAGTTTCTTAATCTTAACATCCAACCTAATTTCATCTTTAAGACATGAAATAAAACAACCGTTGAAGTAGGATTCCGGTAGCCCATTGACTTGGTGAGACAACTTTACAAATGCCTCCAGAGGCCACACAGAGTGGCGACCGTGAATGAGTGGTGAATGCTTGAGATAAACCGAGTGCGGTCGGAAACAACGTGCATCCAGTTTTATTTTTCCACGGCCCGGTGAATATTCACTTGGATTTACCGTTACCACCCTCAAAAATATCAATCGTTGGCATTTTACTCTTGACATTTTAAGAAAGTTAACTTTCTAACTATAAATAAACTCAAACTCAATTTTTTACATATTATCTCTACTCTAAATCACCCTCTACTCTGCTTTAAAAGAACATTATGGACCAGTTAGATTTTAAAATATATGATTTATCAAGCTCGGAAGATGAAGATTATGAGCGTAAATTTCAGTTATTAATTATGGTGGTTTTTTTAGCATTAGGCGAAGTGCAAGACACCGACTCGTCATCAAGAAGGCATTTTAATTGTTTTTTTGTTTTATTATTTTTATCTACGTTTATATTTTTTTAAATATTATATATATATATATATATATATATATATATATATATATATATATATTATAAGGTATGTGCAATGAGACTACCGTTTAGAGTCTTATAACCGATTGATGACACAATTTCTGTTGATAATAATCCAAAATTTCACACTAAAATGTTCTAAAAAGGTTTCAAATTGACAAAAACCTTTTTTTATGACCGGCAATCAACTGGAAACGAATTTGAGAGTTCTTTCAAACCACTTTTGATGCAAAGGATCATTAGAGTTTTACTTCTATATAAAAATACACCGCAATACGATAACTAATATACAAAAATGTTCTAGACTCACTTAACAAGCATTTAAATATGTATGAGAGAATATCACGTAACTAGCTGCAACACTTTTGTGATGCTTCTATAACTTTATATACAAAAGAGTACTTCAAAGACTAACTTACAATTATTATATGTTGCCCAGAGCAACTCCATGGTTTTTCATGAATGTTGGCCAGCTTACATTGTACGTATTGGGCTTGAATAAGTTTACAATAAAACAGTGAGCACAATATATGACGTGTAATAACGAGCATCTGACGATAATGCTTGAAGCAGTGGCTTCTGTGGATTTGGATTCGGCAAGTAATATTGGGACTCTCGGAACTAACAACAACATTAACGTCCTAAACCGATCACATTTATTCAACAATGTTATTAGTAGAACTGCCTAGAAGTTTGCGTTTGTGATAAATGGTGTTGAATATAAATTTGGATACTATTTAGCTGATGGGGTGTATCCAAATTATGCAACAATGGTTAAAACATTGCCGTACCCACCAGAATACGATCTTAAACGACAACGATTCAAAAATAACAAGAAGCGGCAAGAAAAGAATATTGAAAGAGAGTTTGGAGTCTTAAAAGTGAAATGACAAATACTTTAACAACTTGAAGAAACAATTACATCCACGAAGAATAAGAAAAATCACATACGCATGTATTATCTTACATGATATGATTTTGAAGAGTGATAGTGCGACGATATCTTCAGATTACATTGATGATCCTTCAAACAATTATTTTTTTTAGAAGTGTTTTTTTTTCAAGATGCTAATTTATTTTTAACGAAGTAATTATATTTTAATTAATGAAGTTTGTTGAATTTTTAATTGAATTTAATTCAGGACAAATTTAAAGAAAATTACAAATAGAGAAAACAAAGAAAATCTGATACGACATCATATAAAACATAATTGTTGCAATGGACCGATATACAACAACCATGGCAAAACTAGACTACGACCCAAATGAAGAATTTGAATTGTTGGGAAGTCAGGTGTAAATAGCCTATACGGAGGCTTGGATGTTTTGCATCTAATGCATCAAACGCGCGAACAAACCATCATGTTGGGCTAGCATTTCCTGCATTTCTTGTTAGAAGCCGTCATCGGATATCTTACATGTTTTTATTGGTGGATCAAAACGGCTCTGGTACCACTTGATTAAACCTATTATGAAAACAAAAAAAAAGTAAAAAGAAAAAGAAAATGCAGAAGATAGGCTGAGATAGATGCATACCATTAAAGGCTGTTATATTGCCTTACCTTACTATTAAGTAAACAATAAAAAAATTTTAAAAAAATGAAAATTTTAAAGTTAAAGATTGTAACATGAATCGACTATACGAAACATACGTGGTGTCCCGTACTAAAACACATACACACACAAATAGACAAACTCATACAAAAATATCCATAAAAAACCCAAACCAATACGTCATAGAAACCTACAAACCATTTTTCAAATATTATCACTCACATTAAATTAACTCAAATATTCCCAACTTGTTATCATTATCTTATTTAAGTTTGCAAACATCAAGACCAAACAACGGTAACGTTGCTCCAGCTCACTGTCTCCTCACCCTTTACATTCACCCATCATCACTCACTCCACCACATACTCTAACATAATAATGATTTCTGTGCTAATGTTACTGTTACTGCTACCGTTGTTGGTCATAATAATCTGCGTCAGTAAAAAAGCCAAAGCGGTAGCCGCGACCCGACCCGATCAAAACCTTCCACCGGGTCCATACTCGTGGCCGGTCATAGGCAACCTACCATACATGCTAAAAGGTCCACACATATACTTCTCTCAATTAGCCCGGACCTACGGTCCGTTATGCTCGGTGAAACTCGGGACGCATTTATTCGTCATCGGCTCGTCCCCACTAGCCGCAACGGAGATCATGCGAGCCCACGACCGACTTCCGACATACAGGTGGGTGCCGAAAGCCGGTCAAGACGGTCTACAACAATACTCACTTATCTGGGCTACTGAGTGCACTCACCACTGGAAGGTGTTACGGTCCCTATGCCGCACAGAGTTGTTCTCGTCTAAAGCGATAGTTTCGCAGGCGGTTTTGAGGGAGAAAAACGTCGATAAAATGGTCGAATTCTTGCGAAAAAGGCAAGGGGAAGCTGTGAATATTCGTGAGCTTGTGTTTGCAACAACTGTTAACATACTTGGTAACATTTGTTTTTCTGAAGATTTTGTTGGTTTGGAGAGTGAAAGATGTAGATCCTCGGGGTTAAAAGGGGCTCTATATAGGTTGATGAAGTTGGGTACGACTCCGAATGTTGTTGATTTTTACCCAAAGTTATTTGAGGGGTTGGATCCTCAGGGCTTGAAGAAGAAGACAGCAGAGGCTATGGATGATGCGTTTAGTGTGTGGGAACATATTATTAAGGATAGAAGAGCTAAAATGGCGTATGAAGAAGTAGTTCACGATTCAGATGGTGATTTTTTGGATACTATGATCAGATGTGGGTTTTCAGATCTACAGATCAACCAGTTGACTGTTGTAAGTGGCTCACCTGCTTCTTTTGTATTTAAACGTTTAGACAGTAAGTTTGTTGTCATTTAACCTCATGAGATGGGCGATGTACTCGTCTATTTTTAAAGGTGCGTAGGGTGAGCGATGACATAAGCACAATATTTTTTCTCGTTCTTAATCTCTTATGTGTCTCGGGTCGTATAACATATAAAAATATATACAAATCTTTGTAATTACATAATCTAGAGTCTATCAGTAAGAAGATAATTTTTGGAGATTTCCACGATCTCTTTATGATAATTACATGTTCGATTTAGAGGTGAACATATTTAATACTCGCACAGGACACTGAAAGATGCCCTGGTGGTTAGGGGTGTCAATCGTGTTGGTTTCGCAGGTTACGGGTGGTGGGTTGGCAAGTCGAAATATCATAGCCGGACCTCACTCATATTCTTACGCGGGTCAAAAACTTCAACTCTGACCTAAACCTATATAAAATCATAAACATGAATGTTTAACTCTTTTTTTAAGTTATCAAATTAATCAATGATAATTTAATATCAAATTGCTATTTTAAAATTGTATATACAACGAAACATCAAATGTCATGGTTTTTAAGTTTAAAATATACATTTTTGATAATAAACAAATAACAAATAATTTTAAACAACTTAAGTGAAGTTCGAAAGTTAAGTTTTAAATATAAATTTTCAACTGAGAAAAAGACCTTCAAATGATGGAGTGATGCAATAAATAGAAGACCTATAATAACTTTTTGAAGCATATATTATTAAAACGGGATAACAAGTAAACCCGAACATGACCTGTTTTTTAAATGCGTCAATCCGAACGCAACCTGTTTTTTAAACAGATTGTGTTTTCCAACCCAAAGCCTATTCTTTTTGTGTGGGGTTCAGGTTTATGTTGAGAACTGTCACCCCTACTAATAGTGTAGAAGAATGTCGGTTTTAAAACCAAAACCAACAAACCGATAAAACTAGCCTATTCTAAAACCTCTTTGGCAAGAACCGGTTACAAATAGTTGGCTTGTAATTGGTTTATGACCTGCCTTGTTAAAACATGTTTAACCCCTAAAAACCCGGAATTAAGCTGAACCGAATCAATTACCTCCGTCTCGGTTTTATGACTTTAGTTAATCCAACCGAAACCGGTTCAAGGAAAGAAACAATTTTTACACCTCTACCCCAATGCAGAACCACTTGAACTGGTTTTTTTATAATGTTTATAGTATATTTACTCATAAAGTTCACATGTTATAGGAATTATTCTCGGGTGGAACACACAGTACGGCTTCTACTATCGAGTGGGCGTTGGCCGAGTTGATCAAGAACAAAAGAGCTATGCTGGCGATCCAGAACGAACTCACTAAAGAAATCGGTTCCACAACAAACATCAAGGAATCACACGTCTCTCAGCTCTCTTACCTACACGCTTGTGTTAAAGAAACATTAAGATTACACCCACCCGCACCACTCCTACACCCACAAGCCATCTTAGAAGGGTGTGAGATAATGAACTACACGGTCCCTAAGAACTCTCAACTAATAATTAATGTTTGGGCAATGGGGCGAGACCCGAGCCTTTGGGAAGACCCGTTGGTGTTCAAACCCGAGAGGTTTCTCGACTCGAAGGTGGATTTTAAAGGGCAAGATTACAAGTTTTTACCGTTTGGTGTAGGGAGGAGGATGTGCCCAGGGTATCCATATGCGGTTAAGCAGATACACCTTATGTTGGCTTCGTTGGTTCGAAACTTTGATTGGTTTCTTCCTAATAACATGGAGGATCTTTCGAACTTAGATATGAGAGAAAACTTTGGCATAATTTCACAAAGGAAAAAGCCTCTAATGGTTATCCCCAAATGCAAATGTTGACCTTTATCCATGTTGTTTCTTTAGTGTTTTGTTTGTATTATGTTTGTTGATTTACCTAAATCAAACTTCTGTAATACGTTTTACAAAATATTTTTATACTTACCGTTGGAATTTGACCCAATATTTGAGTAAAACAGTATGATTCAACCCAACGTAAGCTATGTTTTATCTTTCCATTGGTCGGTAACAATAAAAAAAATATTTTTATAGGGTCATTAAGTTTTTTGTGGTGCTTGAATTTAACAATCTGAAGTTAGAATATTCAGATTGGTCCGGGTCGAACCACATAATAGAAAACGATATTATAATAAATCATGTGTAATGATTGCTTCTTTTTAGTTTATTTCATATCTTTCCACCGGTCACATTTTATGATATTTTAGCAGATTTTTCACCTAAAAGATAGCCCCCGAGTACCTCAATGGTTTTACTAAGCATGTTGAATTCGACGTATCAATTACAAAATTCAAAATCTTAACAACAGCATAAACCCTAAAACATGAATGTGGTGTTATTTTTCACTAAATGGACAAAAGCAAACAAACTAATAGATAGAAGAAGAAAAGTACCAAGCTTCATAATCCAATTAGCCTTTAAAAAAACGCTAATGATGGTCATCGCATAATCCAATATTCGTTGGTGGTTCCTCGATGGTTAGAATTCCAGCAAACTAGCGTTTTGTTTGTTTGACAATTAATTAAACAAGAGTTAAATGTATTTTACGTTTAAGAGGTTTCATAGAAATTGTCATTTGAATCCAAAAGTTTAAAATGTTGTTATTCGCATCCAAAGGTTTTACTAAAATTGTCATTTGAATCCATTTTACTACATCTAACTAACAAGGTTAATTTTTTCCGTTAACTTTCTAACATGAGAGTTATTTTAGTCAAAATAATTACAAAATAAAGAACTAACTCACGTGAGAGTTTTTATGTGTTTAAGCTTTTTTGATAATTGCATTTATGATTTGACTCTATGATAGATTTTTTGTTGTTTTTGTCTTGTTAATGTATTTCGGTTTAGTAATCATGTTACTTTTACCCATTTTTTTAAAAATAGATTTCTTTGACTTAAAGTTTAATTATGGTTACGATGATTGATGTTTTATGATTATTATGGTCACGAATATTAGTTGTTCTTATATTGTTATAATAATATGTTTTTAATAGTTATGATTCAAATAATTTATGTTATATGACTTGTTTATTTATTTATATATATATGTGTGTGTTTTATGTTTTATAAAGTTAAAAATAAGTTACTTTTAGTTAATTATCTTTATATTTTATTTTAGAGTAAATTACTATTTTAGTCCCTGAGGTTTGGCGAAAATTACGGTTATAGTACATTAGTTTATTTATTATACTCACAGTCCAATAGTTTGAGGGTTTGTTTCAGTTTCAGTCCATAAGACTTGTCACACCCCGACCAATGGCGGAATCATCGGAGCGGACGCATGTGTATCGATTGTTATAGCACATAGAATAAGTTGAAATAATATTAATTGTCATTTTTATTGAATGATTTTAATAAAATGATACATTACAATTAAACAATAATTCAGATAAATATAACAAAAGCCTTTTATTAAGCTAAGTCCAACTCTTAAATAAGCATGAAGAATCCACTAATATGCATCCTTGAAATCATGTGGTGGTCGATGGGTTGTAGGTGGTTATGAAAGGATGTCCAAATGTGTCTTTGTTGATGAAAGAACGTCCAGAGACTAAAATAGTAATTTACTCTTTATTTTATCCAATAAAACGTCCAGAGATGCATTTCTTAATGAAAGGAATGAATGTTGACCAATTATCCTAGTAAATTAAAATCGCAATGGTGATTACCACAAGATACTGAAAGCCTAAACGTCTCACGTAGGGTTAATTTTTTATTTTGTACTTGTTTTGACTAAAATACCCTTAACGTAGAAATTTTAACGGAAAAACTTAACGACATTAATAAGGAGTAGTTAAGTGAATTCAAATGTCAACTCTTGTAAAACTTTTGAATGCAAATGGTAAAATTTAAACTTCTGGATGCAAATGACAATTTATATAAAACCTTAAGAATATAAAAGACATTTAACTTATTAAACAACGATAATAAAATGCTAGTTAAGAGAAAAAAATGAAAAATAAAAATTTTTCAAAGAGTAACTCCAACCCCTGAATTATGATAATATAAAGACATTCTAACCACTAGATCAATAATCGGAAATAATTTATTTTCCACTCATAATTTATGGGGTCGCTTTCGAAAACGTATGGAATCATCAACTTTCAACCAAATATATTTCACATATAAAAAAACTAAAACTAGTGGTCACTTGAACCCGGTTACAATAGTGTAGCTTCGTTCATGCCATTTGTAGCAATACGTTTAGTGGTTTCTAATGTAAAAGAAAAAAAATCTATGAAATGTAATGATTTTGAATTACACAAATGCCATGAATACATACTTGAAGTAACCGGCCAATAAGGATGATATCGAGAATGTTCATTTTTAAATTAAATTAGTATTAAGCCCCTCGTATTGCGGCGGGAGGTGTAAAATCGTGTCAAGTAACACTAATGTCACATCATCATCAGTGACCATCAACACCGAAAAAACTCGTAGTAAAACTAAATAATTACAAAAATATAAACCAAACCGAAAGTAAAACAACACATGTGAAACGTAATTAAAAACATAAGTATGTCGATCAAGGATCCACACGTTGCGACGAGGATGTTCAACAGAAAAATAAGTATAACAACGTTGAATCATACATACACGTTACAACGTGTTAACTTTCAAAATTTAGGCCATAAATTGAAACATTTGTAAAAGATGAAATGTATAGGAGACTAAAGTTGAAAGTAAAAAATATAAGGGTGAAATTGTTAAATATGTGAAAGTATTAGGTTTAAAACAAAAATTAAAAGGGAAAAAATATATGCACAACCTATTATGCATATAGTACAACAATTAATGCATTTACAAGTTGATAATTAATATTATTTATATACTTGAAAGTCTTGAATTTCGTTACAAATTAAACACATTCTTCACGTTACATCAATTCTACTATCAGGGCCGGTTTTAAATTTCTGAAGGAATAAAGCGAAACAAAATTTTGAGACCCTCACCTATATGTTATTCCTAAAAGTCTTTGCCTCAAACGACGACATAAACAAATTTGTTTATTTTACGACAGAAACAACTTAATTAACTTAAATATCATCAACTAAAAAAGAGCATATTAGATGATAAACAAGTAACAATTGATTAAAGTAAAGAAAAAAATCAATTGCAAATATAGATTAAAATCAAAATTGACAACAACTGATTTACATAAGCAAAAGAACAATGATAGATAAAAGCAATTGAGCATGAATAAATATCAGAAAATAATAGTTAGTAATACTAATCAGATAATGAATCGCAAAAGAGATTTTAGAATTGATGAACTCAAAAGAACCGTCAACATTGAACACTCAATATTTTAGAATTGATAAACTCAAAAGAACCGTCAACATTGAACACTTAATGAACTTTTAGTGAACAAGTTTCGTAAGTCAACCTTAATGAATCAAGTTTTGTAAGTTAGACTCCAAAAATTCTAATTTAGAAATATAAATGAATTTTTTTCTTCTTCAAATGCTTGTTTAAGTTCACTCCAAGAATTCTAATTTAGAAATATAAATTGAATTTTTTTTCTTCTTCAAATGCTTGCTTATTTTGACTCAAGGACAAATATTTCTTCGGATTTTTTGTGATTATATTTCGATAAACATTCAATAATTATGTTTACCTTAGATAATTTTTATTATCTTTCTCATTTATCTTTAAAAACATATGTTTTTATTGTGAAATTTAGGGGCCTAAAACGGTTTCTTTAGTGATTTATATGTAGAGATGCTCCCTCCTACTATCAAAAAACATCATAAGTACATGTATAGGATTTTAACCAATGTTTTGAAAACCGGATCGAACCGGCCAGTCCAACCGTTTAGGAATCGGAGGGATGGCCGAACTGGTTCATATTAGTTTGTTTGGGAGGGGTTTGATCGGTCGGTTCGTCTCGAATCACTAGTCAGACCAGGAACCGAACCGGTGGTCGGACCAGATTTTGAAAAAAAAATTAGGTGTTTGGATTTTAATTGGTAAAAACAGTGGGTTGAAGAATAAATTATTATGTTGGACAAAATATTATGGTTAAGTTTTATAATGCCTATAAAATACACATATAAATTATTTATTGAATTATATATAACTACAAACATAATATCATATATATATATATAATTATGATGTTATCCGGTTCTTAAATCCGGTCCGACCACGGGACCAGCAAGACGTCCGGTTCGACTTCCGATTCGGTTCAAAAAACATTGATTTTAACTCGCAATTAATCTGATGAGAAGTTCATCGTTTTACCACCAGAATGTTTTATTAAAACTAAAATTCTTAAATATTATTTTAACTTTAATTTTATATATTAAGTTATCTACATTAACAAAAATGTTAATAAAGGTGGAATTATGATGTCAACAATTTCTTAGAATGAAAGATTCTAAATAACTCAATAAAAATGCTACAAATAAAAAGTTCTTGTGATTATCAGATCAAATATCATGTACTAAAACTTGTTATGATCGTCTAAGACTTTATACAGTTGAAGAGTCAAATGGCACAGATAATTTAAAATATCTATTAAACATATACGAACCAAACAAAAATATAATTACTATTAAAATCATGTGTTCCGTCGCAATTTTTAATGTGGTCCAACCACACTTCTCCATATTTATATAAATAGAGTACATCTAACAAAATTCAACAAGTTGGTACATAACATTATTTTAATACATAACTACAAAAGATACAGATCTTAACCGACATTGATCAAACAATATTCAACAAGTGTCTTCGTTTAAAAAAATATAATTGAGAGATCACACCTTTTTAAGTGAACAAAGTTAATAAAAAAAATTGTGACACAAAAGCATTTGGGGTGTTAGGACCAATGAACGAGAAGACGAAGAAACTAAGATTTGTGTGTAGTTCAAGTGGATGGATTAAGATTAGACCCAAATTTTCTTCTACTTTAAAGATTTCTTAAAGTGGTTATTGACCCAAAGTGATGAAAATAGATGTCAACCCTAAAGTCAACACTTTCAATAGCACTTAAATTATACATAAAATACTATTGTTAATCGGATTAGGGGACTAGAGATTTGGTTATCTAAATTAGAAGAGTTGCTATGAACAATACAACCATAATGAAAATCATGTAACGTCTCGATTTATTAAAACAAATAAAGTTTAAAGTTTTGAGGTAAAGTGAACAATAGTATAACTTATTGGGGTGAATCAAAAAAACTAAGTTTAACCTAATAGTCCTCATATAATTAAAATGATGACCAATTAAATCCCCCCCCCCCCTTGTAATAAAATATATTTCTTTTGGACTACACTTTTAGAAAAAGAAAAAAGGAGAGATAAAAAGACAGAGAGACAAAGAGAGAGACAGAGCGAGAGAGCTTACGGGTAGAAAGATAAAGTTTAAAATAAGATAAAAGTATATGATTTTTCTATTGATTTGCTACAATATATGCATCTTTATTACATGTTTCTCCCCATTGAAGAACATTTATTGGGAATGTCACATGTTATACGATTACTTGTCTTAACTGTGGATTTCTAACGTCGTTGAAGATTTACGAGTTGTTAGAGGAAATTGTGTTCATTTGACAAGCATGGTCATGCTTCACTACCAAGAACGATTGTGTCCCCTCTAAAGACAGGCACAATCGTACCTCACATTAAGCATGGTTGTGATATTTTACAAAACCCTAAATGGAATAGTGCTTGCCTCCCAAGACCGCATTTCAATATCCAACCCTATTCAAACACAGTCAATAGTGTCATAGAAGAAGGGAGAGCCGATTAAAGAAATAGATTAATCAAAGCTTTGAAAATATGAGTATGACAGTGCTCATCAAACCAAGCTTGGTCATGCTTGGCGCAAGGTACAATCGTGTCTTTCTGCCAAGCATGGTTATGTTTCTTCACTTTTCTATAATTTAACAAAAACTCTTTTGTTACGAGAGGAGTCCAGAAAAGAAAAACCTACCAATTTCACCTTTTGACCTTACTGATTTCTTGCTATCTACAGGCATTTAAGGACTCCAACATCAAGAGGGTCTTCATTTACTTCATTTAGCATGGACTCTTGATTTGCTTATTATTTGTTTTACTATGAACTTCGCATTTTTTTCCAAGCTTTTATGTACTTGTTGAGCTCATGATAGGTTAAATTACTTTTATCACATTGATTTAGATGAAGTTTAGTTAATATTTGATAATATTATGGGTTATTAGCTATGATTATGTTAATGGTATGGTAACGTCATGATTATTTTCATAGATCTTGTATTTAAGACTTTAATTAAAACTTCAAACTAGATATGTAGATATTTGATTATGTTATGTCACCCTCATAGTTTATACATCTATATATGTATTTTTGTATGATTATATTAATTTATAGCTTTTTATAAACTCAGATTGGTGAATGAAGTTTTGTTTATTCATGTTTAACTCTTGAATGAGCATCCTTATACTTATATTTGAAAAGATTAATGTGACATGCCATGTTGAATTATGTTTATTTAGAGTTTATTGACAATGAACTCTAGCATGTAAGAGCATTCACAATAGCATCTCTAAATCTCTGTCCCCGTCCTCCTTAAGTTAAGAAAAACAATTATCCCTTAAAATTTTAATTTATTTTTCAAAATTCTCCCACATTAGCTTCCCTAAATAATTGTAAGCCCCCGTTCCCGGGACGCTTACAGCTTGGTTCTCATCGCACATAAAACGTATAATTACATTTGTATTTAATAAATCGCAGCGGAAAACTAAAACAAACTTTCATTTCCATGTAAATGCTTTTGCAAGTTAATACAACATTCATTACAAAATAGTTTGTTCGCATTACAATGCAAAAACATTAATAAAAAGAATGCCATCCCAAAAGGGCTGAGTAGCTTCACGGTGTGCCATCCTCAGCAAACATACCTGCCAACTGGAAAACATATAAAAAGTCAGCGTTGCTGAGTGAGTTCTAGTTTTATTACCAAAACATACTTTACTTTCATATAAAACCTTCGTTACTTTTACATGATCACACATCGTACGTACAAATAGATAATATCATTATTATCTTCTTCATTCATTCATTCGTTCATTCATTCTTTATGACTTTACTTGCGAATCGGACATCATCCGTACCAATACCATGTGCTACACCCCGGTTAGTCGTAGCTACCGAGCCGAAGTCAATAATGAACAGCTAAACGTATGCCACGGTACTAGGAGTAACCATCAGTCTTAGCTACTGGGCCGAAGTCAATAAATGAACAGCTAAACGTATGCCACAGTACTAGGGGCGAGCGGTAGAGGTTCTACATTAAGGGTCAATCACAAGAAGGACCCGTTATCCGATGCGTGCAAGACGTTTCATTCGTTCATTAATGCATGCATTCATCATCGTGTTCCTCTTTCATTATCTTTCACTTACGTTACATAATACTTCGTTCATTCATTATCATAACACGTAAAGTTATAGGAAAGATAAACATACATCATAATAAGGAACATTAACATGCATCAACATCACATCATACAGGGCAACATCATACATACATAACATACAACATCATCATCATCATCCTACCCAACATGCTTTCTAAAGCCTCAAGCGTCATCTTACATGCTCTTATGGGGACCTTTATGTCAAAACTTACATCTGCACTTTCCCCTGAAAGTCAGAAGTCAATCTATACCTTCCTCGGGTGCAACAGCCCTATTCGGGCGTATGGACACCCTTCAATCGCATTGCCTCTATGCGACTGAACATCATGCGAATGAACTAATACGGATGAACACCTATGCGAATGAACATCCAGTCGTGCGAATGAACATCCAGTTGTGCGAATGGACAATGTGGATGAACACCTATGCGACTGGACCTTCAGTCGTGCGAATGGACCTTTAGTCGTATGACCCCCATGCGACTGGCCCTTCAATCGTGTGAACGAACCCCAATCGTGTGGATGGACCCCAATCGCACCCTAATCGGCCGTATGGCCTCCATTCGGCCTCCAGTCGGTCGCCTAGCCCTAGCTGATGCAGAATGCAGTTCATCCCGACTGCAGCTGAGGGTTTTCGGCCCCCAAACTCATCCAAACCCATTTTAAGCCCAAATCGACCATCCTAAACCTTAGGAATGCATACCATAACACCATACAAGCACACACACGCCCGGAAACATACACGAAACGCATCACACACATCACACCCAAATGGGTCAAACACATACACATACAAAAACGGGTTTTTATGCTTTCCAGCCCCAAAATCGTTTGAAAACAAGTAAAAGTGGGGTTCTAGAACTCACATAAACGAGCACAACGACAAGAGCTTCGATTTGGCTTGCTTCACGACAATTTTGGCGACCCGAACCAACTCGAACCAACACTTTTCCTCTTTTTCTCTTCTTCTCTCTAAGAAATCTGAAATGTGGGGTGTGTGGGGAGAGTGGGCTACCCTCTCCCTACAAATATCACCACATTTCCCAACTTTTCCTCGTTGGCGAGTTTGGTCCTTTAACTTTGAACTTTATTTTCTTTTCTTTCTTCACCGGCTTCAAAATAATAAATATTCGGGTGTTACAATAATCCTTATTTCAATTAAATAATATTTAATTATTTTTTTTATTTTATTTTTCTCCCTCCCATACTCATAGCCACTAGATTGTTCACAACGCAACAACCCGCCCTTACCATAAACAGTCCCAGTCAGCATGGCATATTAGCTTTTCACTCACTCCTAGTCAGCATGGCATATTAGCTTTTCACTCACTCCTAGTCATTCTTCTCACAAACACATTTTACCCTCAACACTAAACCATACCTTCCTTCCCATAAACACCTATTAAAAACCCCATAAAAACACAGACCAACACACATATTAATCAAGTAGACCCCACTTGAGCCATCCTTGGGTCACCCTTACGGAAGGGCGACAAACAAACGGGAAAGCAAGGACGACAGGCACCAACGATGTTTGTCTGACGGGTGGCGAAGGGTGACGACGAGCATGGGTGTTTTGCCTTACGTTATGGATGGTATTGTGAAAAAATAAAACCCTCAAATATATAGGATCACTATGGTTTCACCTAAAATTATAAGGGATGGAAATAGGGATGGAAAACCTAATGTATGTGTATAAATATTTAAATTTTTATGTTTCTCCTATAATGTTGAGATAAGAAAATTAATGAGGATGCTGATGTGAATGCGCTCACACTCCAAAAGTCATAATAAAATATAGCAAACGAAAGAGAGGGATTGATTTGCATGTGATTACACCTATGTAATCTAAAAACAAATAACTGTCAGAATAGAACCGTATTACGACCAACCAAACTAAACTCCTAATTGAACTAAACCAACACGTTAAATACTGACCAAAATGCCTATATATCATTTATATTAATAATGTATTAAATATATCATATTCCATTTTTTTCTTAGGTGATGATTTATTAGGAAATATGTTGAACAATACATATAGCGTAGGACCGTTGAAAGGATGGACCGTTAAAGGGATGGTAAATACACTTAGTCTCATAATAAAAAGAGTGTTTAGAACACTTAACATATCAAATAGGGAACCAGGCGTGATCCTTTTGATTCAAAAAACTCGATTGGTCAACTCAGACGTGACCACTTTTAGTCAGTGATTCACAGATTGAATCCAGATGTATAGTCCGACTTTTACCTAACAAATAACTAAAAGTTAAATAAAACAACTTGAAATTTATAAACGAAACAAGATATATTTTTGTATTTTTGATTGGAGATGGATTTAAACCTATTAGAGTACTTCTAATCGATTTTACTTCCTGGACAACACAGCTTCAAGTCTATTTTGTCATTTCTAGTACGATTCATTATGGAATCATACAGGTATATCAGAATCATTTGGGACATTTTAGTAAACCATTTTGATGCTAGATTCTTGTTTTGACCGAGAATCAATAGTAATTTTAGAAAATCATACTAGAGCTATAAGATGCACACAATGATTTTGACTTTGAAGAACTGCAGTTCACGATGATTGTCAGTATACTTGTCCTCTTAAATCCATACACAGATTTTTAACACACATTGGTGATGAGTTATGGTTTAATTATTTCAACGAGCATTTGTGGATCCCACACTTATATGGTAATCAAAATTCCTCAGGAGATTTTGAGCGGTCTACGGGTATATTTCAAGAAGAAACTATTCTAAGAGCTTTCAAAGAGATGCCAAGCCTCAGGTCAGTGCCATCGCACAGCAGAGAGGCGTAACCAACAATGAATTCTAGAATATTTAGGTTATGCTTATCCTCAGGTCAGTGCCACCGCACATCAAAGAGACACACAACCTATCTTCTTGTTAGAGCATTTATTTTTCTTTTGCACATAACGCGCCAACAATATAAGTTATTAGCTTGATTGCATTTAGCATTTTTCCATGTGCTTTTCTTATTTTTATGGTCGTCCGCACACATTTGTGGCGTTTATTTTGCTCTTCACCCCTTATTGGAACTGCGTTGATTGTGTTAACCAGGGATAAGATGAGAACCCACAGCAAGTTGAACAACTTAGTTTGAATTTTAAACCACCAATGAGGTCTACTCATTGAATCTACCGACATATCATATAAGGAACTAGCAACCTCTATGTCTACTTTCTCTATGTTACGTCAGTAGCATACTAGTTTTACTATCATTTTTCCTTTTATTTTGCTTAGACTTCTTAAATTATACTTTGAATTTTGCATCTTAATCATTTAAAATCTTCTAAAGTCACAAACAATCTGTTCCCTGTGTACTATCATTTTTCATAAATGTTGAATCAGAATCAAGATTTGATTTCATTTCTTTTAGCTAAGCTGCCCTCCTCCCTTTTTTAAGTGATTAAATACTACACGAATTAATACTAATTTAACCTATCCTCCCCTTAAAATTATAAAACTGAAAATATTTTTGTGTTTTTGGATTTTTAATAGACAGAAAAATAAGTAAAATAATAAATAAAAAAGTTAACTACACAAGTCGGACTACGAACTTTCATCTTCTGGAATCACTTCACATTTATTTTTCACGCCATTGACCTCTAACAGATATAAAAACCTCAGTTTATCAAATGCGTTTGTGTAGAGGTCGACATGTTGAAAGTCCGTATTAATTTTAACCACATCGATTAAGTATTTTTCAAAACAGTCACGTATAAAGTGATACTTAATACTGGTGTGTTTAGTTTTAGGATGTTGGACCGGATTTTTTGTTACGGCTATAGCAGCAAAATTATCAACAAAAATAAGAGCGTTAGAAAATTACAAACCATAGTCGCGCATTTGCTGTTGAATCCAGATGATTTGTGAACAGCAGCTTGCAGCAGCAACGTATTCAGCTTCACATGTTGACAAAGCAACGGAGGTCTGCTTCTTACACTGCCAGGTGACTAACCGTCTACCAAAGAACTAACATCCTACTGATGTGGACTTGTAATTCATTTTGCAACCGCCATAACCCAAGTCACTATACGATATAAGCTCAAAGTCATCATCATGAGGATACCACAACCCGAGTGTTGGAGTACCCTTCAGATAACGGAAAATCCTTTTAACGCCTATAAGATGGTTGACTTTTGGTTTTGCCTAATATCTGGAACAAAGACACGTCGTGTACATGATATCAGGTCGTGAGGCTGTGAGGTACATGAGAGATCTTATCATTCATCTGTACATGGTGGCATCAACCAGATCACCATTTTTGTCGGGTGCCACGTCATGGTTCGTAGCAAGTGGAGTTCCGGCTGTAGAATCATTCCCCATATCAAACCAACTTAGGATATCACCTACATACTTGGTCTGATGTAGAAATATCCCTTGGTGTCTGATCCACCTATAACTTGAGAAAGAACTTCATCTCTCCCATGGCACTCATCTCAAATTCTGCTTTCATTACAGATTCAAATTCTTTACATAACTCTACATTTTTGGAACTGAAGATTATGTCATCAATATAAATCTGTACCAGAAGTAAGTTGCCATCTTTTTCTTTGATGAACAGTGTACAGTCAATAACTCCTCTGCGAAAACTGTGTTTCACCAGATGAGTTGAGAATTTCTCATACCATGCTCTAGGGGCTTGATGGAGCCCGTAAAGAGCCTTATCCAGCTTGTAAACTCTGTCTTGATGACAAGGATCCTCAAATCCTTCGGGTTGACTGACATACACTGCCTCACGGATTTCACCATAAAGGAACGCACTCTTGATGTCTAGTTGATAGACTTTGATCTTCATGTAGGATGCATAAGCTAGAAATATACGTATTGCTTCCATCCTTGCCACTGGTGCAAACACTTCATTGTAATCTATGCCTTCGACTTGTCAAAATCCATGAACTACAAGTCGGGCCTTATTCCTGATTATTACCCCTTGGTCATCTTTCTTGCATGTCAGTACCCATTTAGTGCCAATCACCTTAGCACCTTTTGGTTTGTCCACAAAGGTCCACACTCCTAATTTCTTGAACTGTAGGAGTTCTTCTTGCTTTGCACTGACCCATGCCTCATTGTTTAACGCTTCACTAACGTATTTTGGCTCAAATTGAGACACAAAACATCGATATGCTCTATCGTGAAGGTATCCCTTTTCTATTACCGAGGCATAATCAGCTGTGTATAGCTGATTTTTGGTTTGTACTCCCGATCTAACATCCCCAAAGACATTGTCCAAGGGATGATATACATTTACTCGAGATCTGGGAGTTGTTGGAACAACCACCTCATTATCCAGATTGTTAAAATCAGGTTCAGGATCTATAGCTGTTGGAGTGTGAGGTTTCGAAATGTCAAAGGCATCAGGATTTGATGCTTGAGTACTTTCATTGGTAGGAACCTGTTCCCCCTGATCCACCTATTCAGTCTCCACTTATTCATCATTAAAGGAGGAATCGCTTACCTCAAGTGCTCCCCCTAAAGGATTATGTTGATACATATATGTACCTAAATCCTGATCTGAATGTAATATGTCTTACACTTATGTAACTATTGGGTACTTAATGAAATACAAATGTTTGGTTGTGTTTATAATGTTTAATATTTCATTAATGAGTTGTTTAACGCATATTGACTTAATTATATAGGTTTGTGATTGTTTGAAGTGTTATACATAATGTTAGAATATTGACTACACTCAAACTTGGTGAAGTGAAGTTCTCATGCGTCCGAATGGCCATGCGACTGAACAACTTCATGCGTCTGACTCAGTCGCACGACTGAACACTCAGTAGTGTGAATGGATCAACCACATGGCCCAATCGCACGAATGAACCATGCTAATGGTTTAGTCGCCCAAATGAGCAATCCTAACCTATAAATACCACCTAATTTGTGGAAAAACGTAAGGATTGAATTTACTTCGACTCCAGATGTACCCTAGTCGTCCAGAAGCCTCCAAATTCGTACTCCAAGTTCATAGAACGCTATAGATCGATTCTCAATCGATTCTTGACGTTAGTTTCAATACATTATTGTTTCTACGTGCGTTCTCACTGATTGGATCGCCAATAAAATAGGATTCCGCACTATTTAGTTTGGTTTAACACGTTAATCAGTTGGTGTTTGATCAAATACCAGATCCTAACAAGTGGTATCAGAGCCGGTTACTGCTGGAATGATCTAACAATCATTCTAGCAACCCGAGCTCTTTATTTCTGGATCAAATTTCAGATCTTGACGTTAAACCCACTTCGTGTTCTTCATGTTTTGCTCAGATCTTGTTACGTGTGTTGCTTCTATGTTAAAATCGAATTCGAAACCACGTTCCTGTCACCTTTTCGAATCTGATGATGCCTACTTTGTTTCGGTTCATGTTAAATTCGTCAGATTAGGGTTTTGGGCAGCCTTAGCGGCTGCAGATTTGAAAATCTACGTGCAGACCCGTTCATACGACTGGGCCCTGCGAATGGACCATTCGTACGACTGGGCCATGCAAATGGACCATTCGTACGACTGGACCGGTCATATGTTCAGTCATGCGACTGGACCAATCGTTTGTTTAATCGCACGAATGTGCCATCCGCTTTGACTCATCCGCATTTGTTCCAGACCAAAAAGAAGAGTCTGGAACAGCTTTTTGCACAGATTTGAAGATGAGCAAAGCATATTCACCCTGAGGTTCTTTTGTCAAATAAGTTCGATGTGTACCCCATTATTCATCGGACTTCCAGAATAGGTGAATGTATTTGGAACACTAAAGAGAGAAGAGAAGATGTTAGTAGTTGGTGCTGATTTTGTGGGGTAGTCAGGAGCATCTGGCTACTTATGGGCCAATCAAGTTATATTTATCCACACAGAGAGGATTCTCATTCTTAGGGGGAATCCATGTATAAAGAAAGTGAAGACGAAATCAGAAAGTGATGATGTGAACTGGTTTCTGATGATGAATCTTCGTGCATGCTGATTTGGTTGATATTGTCAGTTGTGGATTGGAACCCTCAACCTTTTGCCCAATACATCGTGTGAAGACGCAAGGAGAGCACAATGTCTATATATTGGGATATGCTGAATGTGAGGGGGAATTTCTATAGGTGGTGATGTTAATCAGGATAGCCTGTGTGAAGATTGAAGCAATGGAAAACTATTCATATCATTATCTGGAAAAATCAGTCATATGGGGAATCTTGCTGCTATGATGTGTTCTACAAGTAAAAGAAAGCTGTTGTGTCTAAATTAAGTTTCAGGGATGTGTGTAACCTGACGGATCGGCAACGTTGGCTAATATGGTTTTCGTTTGATTCTATTGGCAACTAGAGCAAAGATTGACTGAAGATTGTAAGAGGTGTTATCTACTATTCGCAAGCAACGTCCAAGGGGGAATTTGTTGGAGCATATATAGTCTTAATTTTGTTGATACATATGTAACTAGTTAAGGAGCTTAACGTAAAATACCTGTCATGTCTTACATATATGTAATGAATGAGTTGAATGAAATGCAATATGTGATTGATGCTTATAATGTTTAATGTTTCATTGTTTATTGTATAATAAAGCATATTGAACTAACTATATAGGTTTGAGGTTATTGTACATAGTTCTTTGTCAATAATGATTGAGAAACGTGTTCAAACTTAATCGTATGAAGTCTTCATGCAAATGGACCATGCTAATGGACCATAAGCATGAAGACTTCATGCTGATGGACCAGTCGCATGACTGAACCAGGACACTGGATCAGTCGTATGATTGAGACATAAGATTGGCTCAGTCGCACGACTGAACCTTCAGTCGTGTGTATGAATCAATCACATAATTCAGTCACACAACTGAACTATGCTAATGGTTCAGTCGTACAATTGACAAACCCTAACCTATAAATACCACCTAATTCATGAAAAAATATAACACTTCAAGAATTTCAACTCACATTCGCACCCTAGCCGTCCAGAGACTCCAGAGAATCTATTCCAACATCATATTTCGCAGTTGATCCCGTTCTTAATGTTTCTTTAATCGTTAGATTGATCTGAACTCGTTCTCACTTATTGGATCGCCAATCAAATAGGATTCCGCACTATTTGATCTGGTTTCACGCATTATCAGTTAGTACTCCATACGTACACGGTCCTAACAAGTGGTATCAGAGCCTTGGCTCTTGATTTTGCATGTGATTTGATTACTTTCGGTGTAAATATCACGTTTTTCATTCAAAAGAGTCACCTTTTTTGAGTAAAACAGTGTTTTCGACGTCTCCAGGTCCAAAAGTTTACGTTTTTCAGCATACGGCAGAATAGGGTTCTTGAAAAATCTTGTTTTTGTGTCAAAGTATCAAAAACCTTTGAATTTTCAAAAACAGTAGCATTCAGTCGCACGATTGACTCAATCGCATGTCTAAACTCAATCGCACCTCCCATACACACGATTGAACTCAGTCGCTCATCCATTTGTATGACTGAACATCTTCATTCGTCTGTCTCCAATCACACACTCCATACAACGTCTGAATCCAATCGCACGATTGAATTCATTCGCACGACTGAGTCATCTGCATTGGCCATCCGCATTTGTCCAATCACACGATTGACTCATACACATTAGTCCAATCGCACGAGTGACTCATTCGTCCAAGTACATCAGTTGAGTTCTAAAGTTCAAAGTTAAAGAAATGGAATATCAATTCTCTGCGTTTACTGCTGGTAGGGACTCACGGATCCAGAACCTTTTGCTTCTGGAAAATGAGATTGGGAATCATAACAAACTACCTAAACTTATAACGTTAGATGATTACCCACAATAGAAGCAGCGATTTGAGATCTATCTTAATGGAGTTGATCCCAACCTTTGGGAATCTATTGAGATAGGCTATAGTATGTTGGTTGGTGCTGATGGTGTTAAACTAACCTTGGGTGGGTGACTGACAGCCAGAAAGCGAAGTATAATGCAGAAAAGAAGGTTTATGCCCTGCTAACTCAGTCAATACCTAAAGACATATTCAATCAGTTTCCTGAGAACAAATAGGCAAAGAAGTTATGGGAAGCGTTGGAGAAATGCTACGATGGGAATGCAACGTTGAAAGCTCTAAAGGCAAAGGCTTTCAAGAAGGAGTTTGATAACTCTCTTCAACGGGTAAAGAAATCTTGGATGATGTTATAGACAGGTTCTACCATCTAATGAGTGAACTGCACACTCATGGGGTCACAACGTCAATGGAAGATAAGGTGTCGAGATTTGCCGATGGTCTGCCAGAGAAGTGGGACTCGTTTATGTCTAACCTGAGACAGAACAACATTCTGGCTAAATTAGACATAAATGACTTCATTCTGAAATTGAGGGAGGATGAGCTAAGAATGAAGTATAGGTCACAGAAAGGATCTTATGACCAGAATCCTTCACTATTAACTCCTTTTCCACGCCAACCAGTTCAGGAGCACCTCTTCAAATAGCATTGTGTCTAGTTCAACCGCTCCTTCTCAAATCACAGCTTCAGGATCTGAAACGTCAGGGTCATCTAGTACCCAATATATTGCACCTGAAGCAAATGCTGCAAAGTTGAAGACTGAAAATTTCGAAAATATTATTATGGAGGTTGCAAGGAGATATGGACCTACTATCATCGGTTGTTCATTCTTATGATGGTCTGGTTGCAGGAAAGATCGGAAATTGCCATGGCCGATGAAGACTACGAGCAGGTGGATGAGAATGAACTAGAGAGAATGGATATTATGTGGGCTTTGGCGAGTGCTGTCAAGAGAGCGAAGAAGTTTGTGAAGAAGACGGGATAGAACTTGATAGCCACAAACGATACAACATTTGGTTTCGACAAAACCAAAGTTACCTGCTTTAACTGTGGAGAAAAGGGACACTCAAACGTGAATGTGTAAAGCCCAAGAAAACAGGTATCGGGAATCCATTCTCATCTTTTAACCGTCAAGACAAACCGACGAGTGGAGCTACCTCGTCAAGCAAAGAGAAAAAGGCCTTGACTGCTCAAGGTGATGAAGGACATGATTGGACCTTCAGTTTTGTGTCTCCGGGTGAATCGAACATTGCAAATGTCGAGGGTTTGGATGATGACACTGCAAATGAATGTGAAATCGCAGTTGAACTAGTGATGTCAGATAATGAAGATACTGCGAACGTGGTCAATCACCTGATTGAAGAAGATCTCAGAACAACATGTTCAGAATCTCCAGCATCCGAAGAGTCAAACTGTGCGTCGATGGCGGATTCAACTGAATCTTCACAGGTAAGTACCAAAGATCAACTCTTTGAAAATCATGCTTGTAATGAATGTGACAAATTTGGAGAAAGCATAGATTTAAAATTTGCTAGGTTATTAGACCACAATGATAGCTTAGTAAATGACTTACAAAGAGAAATAGAACTTTTAAATAAACAACTAAGGGAAACCGAAGTTGTGGCTTTTAATCAGGCCAATGATATTAAGTTCTACTTAAACTCCCTGGAAGAAACTAAGAAAGAAAAGGTAGTTTTAGAAGTCAAAGTCAACTCATAAAACAAAAACTGAACAGTTGGACCAGTTCTTCTCATATAGTTCAACACTTAGTGAAAGAACGAAATAACGGGGAGGGGTTGGGTTACAAAGTGGTTCCACCACCACATGAGATATTGTTAAATGCTAAATATAGACTAGTAAATAACAATCCTATTAAGGATCATGTGTGTCCACTCCTTTAGTTAGTGATCTAGATTCCACGAGTAAACTGGTGGAATATGTCACTAAACAGAAGAAGGCCACTTTGAAATCTAAGGTAAGATGCCTATTGTGAATTTGGAAGAACAATTTGAAAAGGTTAATGTAAAGTCAGGTTCAAACATGTCTATTTCTAAACCCAAAACGATCAAACCAGTTAACCAACCACGTGCTCCACATCACAGTCCAAATAAAAAAAAGGCTAAAGATGTTCAAAACGTTCAAACAATGAATTTTGTTAAAGAAATTAAAAATCTAAACAAGAAGTGTCCAAACCCAACCAGACTAAAGTCACACCAATATCCAACTTAACCACAGAGACAATTTTCCTAACATATAGAAAGTAGATCATGCTACAATTATGGAAAGAGAGGACACATCTCTTCTTATTGTCCTTATTATCAGACACCAAGAAAGAAAATTGAACTTCATGATACTAAACAAATTCTTTGAACATGAGTTCTATTACTCCACCAAAAAGAAGTAATGAACCTAAAGTTCAAACAGTAATCCAGCGTCTATTTATCACAAACAGGCCTTACACAGAACTGGCTTATGGAGAAAAGTCAAATCAAGTCTCTGATACAGAGAACACTAAAAAGAACGATATGCCCTCACCTTCTAAATGATAGTGGGTTGAGTTTATGATGTGTGATTCCTCTGGGTCACCCAAGCCAGTTAAGTCTTGGGTCCCAAACCTAAACTAATAATTTCCTCTGAATGTGCAGGGTGTCCGTACAGTGCTATTACAAACACCTGGATTGTTGATAGTGGGGCGTCTGGGCACATGACCGGGAACCTGTCTCTTCTTTCAAATGTCAAACAAATTAAAGGGGACATGTCTCATTTTCTGGAAATAAAGGAGGATACATCACCGCTCAAGGTGAAGTGGGAAATTAGAAAGTCAAGTTTAACAAGGTCAACTACGTTCAGCAATTACAAAAAAACTTGCTTTTTGTATCAGATCTGTGACAAAGGATTCAAGGTTGTTTTTGACAACAAGAAGTGCTATGTGTTGAAGAAGGATTACATTATCCCGGAGGACCAAATCCTAATGTCAGCTTCAAGATATAATGACTTGTATGTCTTGGATCTATCAAAGGTCTCCGCAACCGATCATCAAGTTCAATGCTTCTTGTCAAAGGCGACTGAGAGGGACTCGATCTCCTGGCATAGGATAATGGGACACATAAATCCACGGAAGATGAATCATCTTATTCAGAATGATTTAGTAAATGGAGTTAATGTTAAGAATTTTCAACTTCTGGATTTTTGTGTAGCGTGTAAGAAAGGCAAGTAGACCAAGAAGTCTCACAAGACAAAGAAAGTAAATTCTATTGAATTGCCTTTCGAACTTCTACATATGGATCTGTTTGGTCCGGTGAGTACCAAGAGCATCGCTGGTGATCTGTAGTGTTATGTAGTCACTGATGACTACTCCAGATTCTCTTGGGTAATGTTATTGAAATCCAAATCAGAAACATTTGAATCGTTCAAACAACTAGTGACCACATTAGAATCTCTCTACAAGTTGAAAGTACATCAAATTCACTCAGACAACGGCACGAAATTCAAGAGGAAGAAATTGTACATTAGTTCACATCTGCCTACACTCCACAAATGAACGGGGTTGCTGAACGAAGAACGGGAGCTTGATAGAGACAGCACAAACGATGCTAGCAGACTCAAAACTGTCCATCCAATTTTGGAATAAGGTAGTTGCCAATGCATGTTACACCCTAAATCAAGTCCTGGTGGTCAAACGTCATGGTAAAACATGTTACGAGTTGCTCCAATGACGTAAACCTAATCTAGAGTACCTCAAACTGTTTGGCGTACCATGTACGCTGCTGAAGAAAAATCAGTCAAGGAAGCTTAGTGAAAAGGCTGAAGAAGGAATTTTTCTAGGATACAACATACCGAATAAGAGAGTTTACAACAACTCAGCAGGTCAAGTAGAAGTGTGGTGCAATGTCGACGTTCAGAGATACACCACCCCCTGCTGGAAAAGGACCCGTATTATTTTTCGATTATGATGGATTCTTTAAGTCCTTCAACATCCTTCTCCCCCCTCCTGATGATGAGTTATCGACCAAAATGATGTACGATGTCTTAAACACACCGTCACTAGACTCGACAACATCAGGTTCACAAGGTGATCCTTCTAGTCATTCAGGGGAAGCACTAGAGGTAAGTGACTCGTCCTCTGATGATGAAGAACTGGAGAATGATCAGGTGGATCAGGAGGACCAGGTTCCTGCTACTGAAAGCACACAAGCCTCAGACATTGATGCCTCTGACACTTCGGAACCTTGCACTCTAACGGCTACAGATACTGAACTAGGAATTCAAAATCTGGATTAGGAAGTAGTCGTTCCCACCACTCTCGGATCTCGACTTAATGTATATCATCCTTTAGACAATGTCATAGGGGATGTACAATCGGGAGTACAGACAAGAAATCAGCTATACTCAGCTGATTATGCCTCAGTCGTGGAAAAAGGCTATCTTCACGACGGTGCTTATCGATGTTTTGTGTCTTAATTTGAGCCAAAATATGTAAGTGAAGCCTTAAACGATGAGGCATTGGTGAGTGCCATGCAAGAAGAACTTCTTCAATTCAAGAAGTTAGGAGTATGGACACTGGTGGATAGACCAAAAGGCGCTAAGATCATTGGCACTAAATGGGTCTTGAAATGCAAGAAAGATGACCAACGGGTCATAATTAGAAACAAGGCTCGACTTGTAGTTCAAGGATTTCGACAAGTCGAAAGTATTGATTACAATGAAGTGTTTACACCTATGGCGAGAATGGAAGCAATCCGTATCTTCCTAGCCTATGCATCTTATATGAAGATTAAAGTTTATCAACTAGATGTGAAGAGTACATTCCTTCATGGTGAAATCCGGGAGACAGTGTATGTCAGTCAACCTGAAGGATTTGAGGATTTGTATCATCGGGACAGAGTTTACAAGATGGATAAGGCTCTCTACGGGCTCCACCAAGCTCCAAGAGCATGGTATGAGAAGCTCTTGACTCATCTTGTGAAACACGTCTTTCACAGAAGAGTGATTGACTGTACACTGTTCATCAAAGAAAAGGATGGTGACTTACTGCTAGTTCAGATTTATGTTGATGACATAATCTTCGGTTCCAAAAACGAAGAATTATGTAAAGAATTTGAAGTAGTAATGAAAGCTGAATTTGAGATGAGTGCCATGGGAGAGATGAAGTTCTTTCTTGGGTTACAGGTGGATCAGACACCTAAGGGAATATTTCTACATCAGACCAAGTATGTAGGCGATATCCTCAGTCGGTTTGATATGGAGAATGCTTCGGCAGCTGGGACTCCACTTGCTACAAACCACAACATGGCACCCGACGAAAATGGTGATCTGCTGGATGCCACCATGTACCGAGGAATGATTGGATCCCTCATGTACCTCACAGCCTCACGACCTGACATCATATACACGATGTGTCTTTGTTCCAGATATCAGGCAAAACCGAAAGTCAACCATCTTATAGGAGTTAAATGGATTTTCCGTTATCTAAAGGGTACTCTAACACTCGGGTTGTGGTATCCTAATGACGATGATTTTGAGCTTATAGCGTATAGTGACTTGGATTACGGCGGCTGCAAAATGAACTACAAGTCAACGTCTGTAGGATGTCAATATTTTGGGAGAAGATTAGTCACCTGGCAGTGTAAGAAGCAGACATCAGTTGCTCTGTCAACTTGTGAAGCTGAATACGTTGCTGCTGCAAGTTGCTGTTCGTAGATCATTTGGATTCAATAGCAAATGCGGGACTACGGTTTGCAATTTTCTAACACTCCTATCTATGTTGATAAATCTGCTGCTATAGTCGTAACTAAAAATCCAGTCCAACATCCTAAAACTAAACACACCGGCATTAAGTATCACTTTATACATGATTGTTTTGAAAAACATTTAATCGATGTCGTTAAAATAAATACAAATATTCAACACGCTGACCTCTACACAAAAGCATTTGATAAACCGAGATTTTATATCTATTAGAGGTTAATGGCGTGAAAAAGAAAAGTGATGTGATCACAGAGGATGAAAATGCTTAGTCCGACAATTTTTGTTTATTTTCTTTTATTTTTCTTATTTTATTTTCCTGTTTCTATAAAATCCAAAAAATCAAAAAAAATATTTTTGGTTTTATAATTTTAGGGGGAGAATAGGTTTGATTAGTATTAAATTAGTCGTTGTATTTAATTACTTAAAAAACCGAGGGAGGAGGACAGCTTAGCTAAAAGGAGAGAAATCAACTCTGTGATACTGATTCAACGTATTTGGAAAATGATAGTATACAGGGAATAGATTATTTGGGATTTCAAAAAATTTAAGATGCAAAAGTAAAGGTTTAAGTCTGAAAAATCTAAGCAAAATAAAAGAAAAAATGATAGTAAAACTAGTAGGTTACTAAGGTAACATAGAGAAAGTAGACCTAGAGGCTGCCAGTTTATTATATGATGTGTCAGTAGATTCAACACAATAGACAAGTAGACCTCATTGGTGGTTTTAATTACAAACTAAGTTGTTCAACCTGCTGCGGGTTCCCATCTTATCCATGGTTAACACAATCAATGTTGTTCCAATAAGGGTGAAGAGCAAAATAAACGCCACATGTGTGTGCGATGACCATAAAATATGAGCAAAGCACATGAAAAATGCAAAACGCAATCAAGCTAATAACTTATGTTGTTGGTGTGATATGTGCTAAAAGAAAATTTTCTCAAACAAGAAATAGGTTGTGTGCCTCTCTGCTGTGCGGTGGCACTGATCTGAGGATAAGCATAACCTAAATATTCTAGAATTCATTGTTGTTTGCGCCTCTCTACTGTGCGGTGGCACTGACCTGAGGCTTGGCCTCTCTTTGAAAGCTCTTAGAATAGTCTCTTCTTGAAATATACCCGTAGCCCGCTCAAAAATCTCCTGAGGAACGTTGATTACCATATAAGCATGGGATCCACAATTTGCTTGTTGAAATAATTAAACCTTAAATCATCACCAATGTGTGTCAAAAATATGCGTATGGATTTAAGAGGACAAGTGTACTAACAATCATCGTGAGCTGTAGTTCTTGAAAGTCAAAATCATTATGTTCATCTTGAAGCCCTAGTATGATTTCCTAAAATTGCTATTGTCTATTAGTGAAAACAAGGATCTAGCATCAAGATTGTTTATTAAAATTTCCCAAGTGATTCTGGTATACCTGTATGATTCCAAAATGAATCGTACCAAAAATGATAAACATGAATTGAAGCTATGCTGTCCAGGAATTAAAATCGATTAGAATTACTCAAATAGGTTTAAAATCCATCTCTAATAAAAAAATACAAAAATATGCCTAATTTTGTTTTTTAAAATTTTCTAGTTGATTTTTTATTAATTTTTAGTCATGTAGTTGGTAAAAGTCGGACTAGGCAACAGAATTCAATCTATGAAACACTCACTCAAAAAAGGTCACGTCTGAGGTGACCAATCGGTTCTTTGTTAAAAGGATCACGTCTGAGGTGATCAACAGTTTTCAAAGTTAAAAGGATCATGTCTGAGATGATCATCGATCGTAACGTTTTATCTATAGTTAAAAAGGCTAAGTGTTTGAATGGTCATAAGGTCAAACTCATAAGTATGAGCCAATCGCACGACTGGACCATAAGTATGGACCAGTCGCACGATTGGATCATATGTATGAGACCAATCGCACGACTGAACCACACGGATGGACCAAACGTACCATTGGACCATAAGAATTGGTCAAGCCGTACGATTGGATCACCATAATGAACCAATCGCACGAATGGAGTTGACCGAATAAGTCAGTCGCACGACTGAAACCTAGTCACAAGACTGAATGTGACCGACTGAGCAAGTCGCATGACTGAGCCCCAGTCGCACGAATCAAGAGTGCGAATAGGTTCAGTCGCACGACTGAAGGAAAACCTAGTATAAATAGAGGGGAGTCAGTCGCAGACACTCATCACCCCCAAATCACACCTAAATCGCACGAAAGCAAGATTACTCTACCCAAATTTTAGATTTGTGATTTAGCACCTTGTTTGTGAGACTAACGATTACGCTTCATTTCTACAGGTAATGCAAGACTAAAATCGACCAAAATGCATAGTTTAATCAAGCCCAAACGTTCAAATCGGGTCTAAACAAAACCGAGACAAAACCTTCAAAATAAACCACTAATCTCTACTTTATCATCAAATTATTTAGTACTAAGTGTTATTTTGATGGATTGAGAGTCCAATGAATTTAACCTAAACGTTTAACATCAAGTATAGATCAAGAATCGATCCTACAGTACCGTACAGAGATATATACGAATGGACGCACCGATGAACTTCATTGCACAATTGAAATGGGTGAATGACTCAATCACACGAATGAACCATGCGTATGAATTCAGTCGCACGACTGGTTCAACCGCATAGAACAGCATACGACTCAGTTAAGTCGCAGGTTCATTCGCACGAGTGAGCTCATTCGCACGACTAAGACTCAGTCGCACTGTCCATTCGCACGATAGAATTGAATGATTCAAGTCCATTAAATTCAAGTGCCATTAACTTACACAAACTCTAATGTTTATTTATCTTGTGTAACAGAAACATGGCGAGTAGATGGACTATGAGCACAAAGCATAACCTCTGTGCACATCTGGACGTGACCTCTCGGAATGCATCTGATTTCGCAGGATTATTGCCTTCCTACGAAGATCGAGGATCTTCAAGGCTATATCTACCCCGTGCACACCCTATCGATCGATTCAGTAGGCTTTCTAGGAAAGCGCGATAGTCGACAGGTCTGTTGAACCGCATCGTATTCGGAGCTCTATATTTGTGAGGAGATTGAGATTAGTGAGGAAGACCTGAGGAGAGTTTTAGAGTTGGCTGATGATGGTGACTGCCCAACCAGACTGCATCCACTAACAGTTCGAGGTTGTTTCCTTCGGGCCAAGTACGCTGGGGACATAAACGCAGGTGTGCTCAACAAGAGCAACTTGTGCCCCCAGTTCAAGTACTTGGCACATGTGCTGCTCAAGTGCATAGCCTCAAGGAAGGAAGGCTTTGATGAGATATCTGATCAGATCCAGACTGCCTATGTGGCTCTAGTACTGAATCATCCATTCAGCTTCTCACAGATGATCTTCACATACTGGGTGGAGAACATAGAAGCCAAGGGAAAGGAGGGCTTCTGCATGTACCCTTGTTTCCTTCAGATGATCATTGACCAGAAGCTGCCCTCGCTGACTAAGGAGAGTGAGGATGCAGTCACACTTGAGGTCATGGATGACACCACCCTCAGGAGGATGATGGTATACCGGGGCAAGCAGGTGAAGCCCCCAGTAAGGAGATTGTTTGGGCATCTAGCCCAGGAGGATTATGTGGCGCCAGCTAGGAGGAAGTGGTGTCATGACAACAGTGACTCAGATTCTAAGCCGATTACTCTACCCTTCAATGACTCTGACGATGATGACCACAGTGATGGTCAAGGAGGTGATGGTCCGGGTGGACCCAAACCGGCTCCAATCCACCTTGATTTTCAGATAGAAGAGGAGGATGAGTCGGACGAGGAGCCTCTAGTACGGACGGTGGGACGGATGGTGGGGAGCCAGGTCGTAGCCACTGAGAGAAGGCTCAAGGCGGTTGGTGGATGCTAGGGTGAGTCTGAGGATGTTGTTACTACTAATACAGATCCATCTTACACCCCGGACCATCCTAGTAGCCAAGGGGGAGCCTCTGTTTCTAAGGGCTCCAGGAAGAAGAGAATGGCTCACCTTTATGGCAAAAAGGGTAAGAGGCTGAGATTTACTTTGATCTCATCCACTACCACTGCCACAGCCACCACTACTACCACAGCCACCACCACATCCACCACAGCTACCACCACCACTACCATACTCCTAACCACCACTACTACAACCACCGTCCACCATCCACTACTATCCCACCACCCGTATTCACCACATCCATCACTACCACCACCAGCCACCAAGTAGGTCCATCAACCCATACTACCTTCACCACAGGACTCACTCTACCCCCATTCGGGTAGAGGAACAGCTAGCAGCACTAAATAGGATGGTGCTTAAGCTGCTAGCTGCTAATGAGAAGAGAGCAACACAGCTAAGTTAGCTTGTAGAGCTCAATGCTACTCAAGCACAGCAGATTTTCCAGCTTCAAAAGCAGAATGAGCAATCAGTTAAAAGGATTGAATAGTTGGAGGCAAAGAATAAGAAGACCATGCTCAGACTGAAAGGATCTAAAGATGAGCCTCTAAGATCAGAGAAGGTGATAGAGATGATGATGATGATGATGATGATGATGATGATGATAATGATAGTGATGATGATGAGTGAGATGATGAAGATGATAGTGATGATGCAGGGTCAAGGGGAAAGAAAGATGATGATAACAATGAAGAAGGTGATGCAGCTGCATCATCCTCAGCTCAAGGTCAAGAAAGAAGGACAAAGAAAGCACAAGACCAAGGAGCATCATCATCAGCCCCTGCTGCTGAAGAGTTGACTGATAAAGACAAAAGTAATGACTAGAAGTTTATGTATTTGAAAAACTTTTGTACTTGAATCTTGTATTACAGTTGTGTGATTAATGTTTTTTATATTTATCTACTGTTTAAATGTCTTGATTAATTACTAATGGTTGATGTGTTACATGTTTAAATCAAGCAGATCAAACATCTCAGTAAGATGAATATGATGTTGCTCCCCTACAGCAAATCAAGTCTCAACTCATAATGATTCTTGATTTGCAAGGTATTTTCAGAAGGTCGGTGAGCTACACTCCAAAGAAGGAGAAATCATACACGACCTGACTAATGAGCAACTTGTAGAGATGTTCAGGCTAAATCCAAACGAGATTGTCAAAGATGCACCTACTTTTGATGTGACAAGTGACGATGAGCTAAACGACATAGATGAAATAAAGATTGAAGATGTCACAGCTGAGCAATATCCAAAGTACACTAACCGAGAGGGCTATTTGATTCCCAACTTGGGTGACACTCTCGATAGTGCTACATTTGATAAACTAGATAAACAGAGAAGAATGAGAGCTAAGCCCAAGCCTCGGACCCTGATGTTGATATAAATTAGGCTAAATGGGCGGCTTGTCTTGCTGAGATATGAGCCCAACGCACTGCTCAAAAGCCAAATGCCTACACCAAGCTCTACAAGGTCAAGAAACATCTAAATGTGTCGGGCAAGATTATTGCATGGGCATATTTTGAGGATCTTAACGTCTATGCAGTTAAGAGGAAGAAGTGAATAGAGTAATTCAGATTCCCACATGATCTGAAGACTCTCCCTGGTTTTGAGCTCAACCATCTAGCATGCTTAAACTTGTTATATGCTCATCCCCGAAAAATGTCAGGCTGGTTTGAGGCTACACTAAAGAAGGAATACCACACCATATGGGTAAACTTTATATCTCAACAACCGAAAAGGTACATCCGAAGGTCTGAAGTGGATCCCATTTCTGGAAAGCCTAAAGTGGTGCTGAAGTGGAGTCCTCCACGCACAATGTCCAAGATTCCCTTAAGGGAAATGCCACAGGACTTCACTCCACACTTCAAATGGTGTATTATAATTGGAGAACAGGTGAAGCGGTCATAGTTTTATAGAGAGAGAGCAAAATGGAAACTATTCGGGTGTTCAACCCTATGGGGCTAACCAACTTATCTACAGACGATGTCTATATATTATACAAATGGCCACTATTCTATGACATGCAAGATATAGTACAAGCCCTCCAGTTCCAAAATATGATATGACTCTGTTTTGCATTTGAAATACATGCATGAGTTACTAGAGAGGAGAAGTACAAGAAATTTGACGAGCTAATGAAGAATGTCAGACACTAATGTAAACTAGGTCCAAGGGGGAGTTTGTTGATACATATGTACCTAGTTTAGGAGCATAATGTAAAATGTCTATCATGTCTTACATATATGTAATGAATGAGTTGAATGAAATGCAATATGTGATTGATGCTTATAATGTTTAATGTTTCATTGTTTATTATATAATAAAGCATATTGAACTAACAATATAGGTTTGAGGTTATTGTACATAGTTCTTAGTCAATAATGATTGAGAAACGTGTTCAAACTTAATCGTATGAAGTCTTCATGTGAATGGACCATGCTAATGGACCATACGCATGAATACTTCATCCTGATGGACCAGTCGCACGACTAAACTAGGAGACTGGATCAGTTGTATGATTGAGACATAAGATTGGCTTCGTCGCATGACTGAACCTTTAGTCGTGCGTATGAATCAATCGCATGATTCAGTCGCACGATTGAACCATGCTAATGATTCAGTCATACGATTGACAAACCCTAACCTATAAATACCACCTAATTCGTGGAAAAATATAACACTTCAAGAATTTCGACTCACATTTGCACCCTAGTCGTCCAGAGACTCTACAGAACCTGTTCCAACTTTATAGTTCGCAATTGATCCCGTTCTTAACGTTTCTTTAATCGTTAGATTGATCTGAACTGCGTTCTCACTGATTGGATCACCAATCAAATAGGATTCCGCACTATTTGATCTGGTTTCACGCATTATCAGTTAGTACTCCGTACGTACACGGTCCTACCAGATTTGGATTTAAGAAACATCACCCAAGAAAATCTTGAGTAATCATCCATAACTACATAGCAGTACAAATCACCAACAATACTTTTAGTGCTAACGGGACCAAACAGCATGTGTAGAAGCTTGAGAGGCAGGTTAATGGAATTAACTTTCTTTGCCTTGTGAGACTTCTTGGTCTGTTTGCCTTTCTTACATGCTACGCAAAAAATCCGAAAGCTAGAAGTTCTTGACATTTACTCCATTCACTAGATCGTTCTGTATCAAGTGATTCATCTTTTGTGGATTTATGTGTCCCATTCTCCTATGCTAGAAGATTGAGTCCCTCTTTGTTGCATTTGACAAGAAGCATTGAACTTTCTGATCAGTTGTGGAGGCTTTTGATAGATCCAAGACATATAAATCGTTATATCTTGAAGCTGACATTAAGACTTTGTCCTCCGGGATAACGTAATCCTTTTTCAGCACATAGCACTTCTTGTTGTCAAACACAACTTTGAAGCCTTTGTCACAGATTTGGGAGACTAAAAGCAATTTATTTTGTAGTTGTTGAACGTAGTTAATTTTATCAAACTTGACTTTCTGGTTTCCCACTTCGCCCTGAGCAGTTATATATCCTTCTTTATTCCCAGCAAATGATACATGTCCTCCTTTAATTTGTTTGACATTGAAAAAGAGAGACAAGTTCATGGTCATGTGCCTAGACGCCCCACTATCAACAATATAGGTATTTGTGATAGCACTGTAGCAGACACTGTTGGATCAAAAAGAAGGCTAATGCAACCAAAACTATGTCACTTAAGTTATTTTGGTGCTGCATGCAAAGGCTTCCGAAGCTTAACATGGAACTTCTTAAGGTTGTAGAGTTCTTCCGAAGACAAAGTAAAAGATCAACTTCCGAAGACAGAACTCTACTTCCGAAGACAAGTGCATACTTCCGAAGTTCAAGTCTTAGAAGAATAAAGTAAAGACCACTTTCAAAGTATGATGAAAAGAAGAAGTTTCCAAGCCTTGGAAGTAGCAGCCTCTTTCGAAGGTTAAATAGCTTCGGAAGTACTTACTCTTCCGAAGCCATTTAACCTTCGGAAGACACTGCTATGAACCAATGGACACAAGTATGGTCTCTGACACTCCGCTGCAGACTTCTGATACAGCATGGCTTCTTCCTAAAAAGCCATTTTGTTGACCATACTTTATTCCACTATTCACCTTTTCATGATAGTACATGTTACCAACTTTAGTTGGTGACAAAAGGTAAGTAAGGGACATGTCCTAACTACCATATCTCAGATAATGCTTTATCTGAGATACCTTAACCTATAGTCTTGTAGTATAGGCTTTAGCTAAGGAATCCCAGTTGGTATTAAAGTATATCCGGCTGTAGGTAGTATTATATATAGGTTCTCTTTGAAAATTGTAACCAAGTGGGACATAACATCATCTGCTTGTAAGAGTCTTGTATTTTGAGTTGAGAATCAATATATAAAAGTATTTTGAAAATTATCTTTTTGTGTTTTTATTACTTTCTATATCGTGATCAACTCTTATTGATTCTTCTTATACCGAGTGTTATTCTAGGTGAGTTTGAGAGAAAACATTGTGTTTAAGTGACAAGCACCGATCCTGCAAACACCCTACACATTCAAAGGAAATGATCAGTTTAGGTTTAGGACCCCAATTCTTCACTGGCTTGGGTGACCCAGAGGAATCACACATCATAAACTCAACCCACAGTCCACTTGAGGATGAGGCATATCGTTCTTCTTATTGCTCTCATTATCAGACAATTTACTTGACTTTTCTTTCCATAAGCCAATTTTGTGTATGGCATGTTTGTGATAAACAGATGGCTGGCTTAGAGTTTGAACCTTAGTGTGACATCCGGTAAATATCCATTATCAAACTCCGTTAGTTCCGTTGAGTCTTGCATACACGTGTCGTAAGCACACATTAGTTGTCGTTTAACGTTGGTGACCTAATAATAATTAATAATGTTACATTATTGATAATCTAATTGATTATGTGATTATGGTATTATGTTATGTGTTTGCATGTTTTAAATGTTAATTAGGAAATTAATCGTGTAACGTGGAAACATGCCCATTTATTTGTATGTCTTGTGTTTTTATAAAGATAAAATATATAATGATTATAATTAGTTTATATCTTTATATTATTAAGTTAAAAACATTTTACAAAGAGTTTAAAGTCTATTTTTTATAAAATACCAAAACACAAGGGTTTAAAGGGTAAATATGGAAATTAACTTAAACAAAACAATTCCAAACCCTAGCCCCAACCCCATTCGGCCGCAACTTTCATCTCAAACCCCTCCCCACTTCGAAATCGACCTAGAACAAGCAAGAAATCATGAAATTGGTTCGATTTCAAGGCTTAAGACATGTTGGAATCATCAATTGCAAGCAACTACACGTTTAGAGGTTAGATTTAACATGTTTTTGTGAGTTCTTGTTGGTGGCCGAACCCTAATTCGATTTTGTATCTTCATGTGGTCGAAATTGATATTAATTGATGATGTTAGTATGTTAGTTGGTTTGAATACATGTTGTTTAACGTTGATTATGCATGAATTGTATGTTTTTAATGGATTTATCATGAACTTTGATCCTAGGCAAACCCTAATTCGAAATTGATAAGATTATGTATGATTGATGATTGTTTGATGAATGTATGATGATTAGTAGGTAGTATGAATGCTAGGATACATTGATCTTGCAAAGAATTGATGAATTGATGTAGGTGTTCATAGGTTACTAATAATAGTTACTTTATTTCCATGACATGATGATCTAATGATAGATTGATGTTGTTTATGTGTTCATGATGATAGTTAGATGCTAGATTGTTGATATGAATGCTAGAAATCTTAGAATGAATGTTGTTGTTCATATCTTGCCAAAAATGGAAACTTTTGTTCATAATGTTAATAGATTATGATGACTAGGTATTGTTAATCATGTCTAGATGTTGTTATGAGCTTGAGATGGTATAATTGTAATGAATTCATGAATACATTGAGTGTTTGATAGATGTTGGAATGTACTTTCCCAATAGGGAAACTTTATTTGCACAAAGTTGAAGGATGATAGTTTGAACATGTTTGGGATGTTAGGAGCATGTTAGTATGTTCATGGATGAATTCTAATGTGATAGAACATGTTAAATTAGTTGTATGGGATGCTTGGATATCATGGGTGATGTTTGTACTTTGATGGTCATATATGATGTTGATGTTGGTTAGTAGCTAAGACATCATGTTTGGGACTGGAAATTGATTGTTATGGTGTATGTTGAATGCAATGAACATGGTTAATGAATGTGAATATGACCATCATACACACGTGCGAATCTGAGGCCCCTACTTAGTAGGATTGGTAGGGTTAGGATGTGAAGTCGTGAGTGGCTTCACATGGCATGTGGTGCATGATTTGATCTTGTGTGGCATGTTAGTTGTGTTATAACTAGTAGACATGTTAATGTTCTAGATTCGCATGACTTGTATGATACTTGGTTGTATGATGATCTATGTGATACACCTGGTTAATATAGCATACATATGATCCATTTGAATGTTAACCATGTATGATATATGTGTATGATGCTTGAATGGTTTACAACACATAAAGTCACCAACGGGTCAAACGGGTCAACTGGGTCAAACGTGTCTGTTTTTTTGAAACCTTGAGTCCTTGGTTGTAGTGTACTTAGGGTTTCACATGTTCTCTATTTACACATACTCATATACTTATATGATCTAGGTAACCTCTGAAGTTTGTCTGTCCACTCTATCTGTCAAGTAAAACTTTAAGTATCTATTACGCATATCAGATGAGTTCATGCCCCACTCTTTACTTAATCTCTTTTGGGGGAGATAGCATACTGGTAAACTACAAACGATTATATATTCAAGTTGTGTATAATATTAATATAGTGTTGATATCATGGAAAAGTCCTCACACTTTTGAATTGTTAATATTGAATAGCGGGAAAATTTGGGTAGTACTACTGGGTCTGACGAGCCCCACCTGTGTGACTCGAGGTCAACTGGGTGCAATTTGTCCTATTGAACATTGTCACGACCTATTAAGTCGTGATAGGAGGCAACAACGTAACACATTCAGCTTCAATTGCGAAATCACTATGAGTTAATATTTATTGTTAATGGACTAGCTATCTGTTACAATGCACTACTTTTATATCTATGTTATTAAACTGCTTATGTTTGAATATCACTCTTGAACTCACCAACCATTGTGTTGACATTTTAGTATGCTATTCTCAGGTCATTAGCTTGCTTGCCATTAGGAGCACTACATGGTTTCACTTGCATTATAAGACTCGATCCTCAAGACATCTTTATTGTTTTAATGGTTAATGTTTACTCTTTTGGGTTGGCGCATGTTTTGCTATAGTATACATTTTTATTTCTTTGGGTTTTTTTAAAAAACGCTTCCGCACAGTTTAAAGTTTATACTTTGGTTAATTTTATTTTAATTATGGCATATAGAGTCGTTCTGAGTAACTATTGACTGTGATCCTGGTTTGTTCACACGCCTCGCGGTAAAACTCTGCACGTGGATTTTGAGGGTGTGACATTTAGGTTCATTAGTTCTCTTTGGAGGAGTAATAGAACTCCTTTTAGAAGAACTTTGTTTAGTGTCATAAAGTTCAATTTTCTTTCTGGGATTCTGATAATAAGGACAATTAGAAGAAATATATCCTCTCTTTCCACAACTATAACATGATCTCCCTTCTACATGTTGAGAAAACTATTTATGTGGGGTTGAATGTGATACAGGTGCGACACGAGTCTGGTTGGATTTAGTCACTTCTCGTTTAGATGTTTCCGCTTCTTTAACAAAATTAATTGTTTGAACATTTTTAACATCTTTAGCCTTTAGTTTATTTGGACTTTGACGTGCAACACGGGTTTGGTTAACTGGTTTAGTCATTTTGGGTTCAAAAGAAGACATGTGTGAACCTGACCTTACATTAACCTTTTCAAATTTATTATCCAACTTACAATAGGTATCTTTCCTTTTGATTCCAAGGTAGACTCCTTCTGTTTAGTGCTTTCCGTCATAGGTTTACTTGTCAAATCGGGATCACTAACCAGAGGAGTGGACACCACATGATCTTTTACTAAGTTGTTATTTATAGATCTACATTTAGCATTCAATATGAGCTCATATTGTGGTGGAACTACCTTGAACCCAACCCTTATCCATTATTTCATTCTTTTACTAAGTGTTGAACTATGCGAGAAGAACTAGTCCAACTGTGCAGTTTTTGTTTTAATGAATTAACTTCAAGTTCTAAAACCGCTTTTTCTTTCTTTGTTTCTTCTAAAGTATTTAAATAAAACTTTATATCATTTGCTTGATTGAAAGCAACAACCTTGGTTTCCCTTAGTTGTTTACCAAAAGTTCTATTTTTTTGTAACTGCACTTATTTTGTTTTAATATACGATTAGCTTCAGTGCATAGTTGTAAATCATTTACTAAGTTATCATTGTGGTCTAATAACCTAGAAAATTTCAGATCAGTGCTCTCTCCAAATTTATTACATTCATCACAAGCATGTTTTTCAAACAGTTGGTCTTTAGTACTTACCTGTGAGGAATCGGTTGAATCAGCCATCAATGCAGAGTTAGACTCTTCGGATGCTGGAGTTTCTGAACTTGTTGCTTTGAGCTCTTCCTCAGCCAAGTGATGTACAATGTTCACAGCTTCTTTAGTATATGACATTACTTTCTCAACTGTGATCTCACCTTCACTCGCAGAACCATCATCCAGTCCCTCAACACAGGCTATGTTTGATTCACCCGAGACACAAAGCGGAAGGTCCAGTCTTGCCCTTCATCACCTTGAGCAGTCTAGGCCTTTGTCTTTTTGCTTGAAAAGGTAGCCCCACTCATGGGTTTGTCTTGACGGTTGAAGGTAGAAAATGGATTTCCATTTCTAGTTTTCTTGGGCTTACACATTCCCGTTTAAAATGCCCCTTTTCACCACAATTAAAGCAAGTGACTTTGGTATTGTCATAGCCAAACGTTGTGTCCTTTGTGGCTACCAAATTCTACTCAATCTTCTTAACAAACTTTTTGGCTCGTTTAACTGCACTTGCAGAGCCCATATAATATCCATTCTCTCCAGCTCGTTCTCATCAACTTGCTCATAATCTTCATCAGCAAGATGACAATTACCAATCTTCCCGGTAACTAACCATCATAGGATTGGACAACAGTTGCAAGAAGATTCATGTGCTCCTTTTCAACCTCTATTGTGACATATTAGAGATTCTCAGTCTTCAACTTTGTAGTGTTGGCTTCAGGCACTATGTTTGAGTCGATGATGACCCAAACGTTTCTTGTCCTGAAGCAGTGGATTGAGTAGGAGCCACAGAACTGGACACAAAAGCGGTTTGAACTGGTGCTCCTAAACTGGTTGGAGTGGAAAAAGAGTTGTAAAGTGAAGGATTCTGATCGTAGGATCCTTTTTGTGACCTATACTTCATTCTCAGTTCCTCTTCTCTTAATTTCAAGATGAAGTCATTTATGTCTAACTTTGCAAGAATATCATTCTGTCTAAGATTAGACACAAACGAATCCCATTACTCCGGCAAACTGTCTGCAAAACTTAACACTTTATCTTCCATAGACGTTGAAACACCATGAGTGTGCAGCTCACTCATCAGATGGTAGACCCTGTCAATGATGTCATCCAAGCTCTCCTTCCCTATCGAAGAGAAGTTATCAAACTCCTTTTTGAGAGCCAGCCTTTAGAGCCTTTAACGTTGCATTCCCATCATATCTTTTCTCCAATGCTTCCCATAACTTTTTCGCTTGTTTGTTCTCGGAGAACTGATGAAAGATGTCTTTCGGTATCGACTGATTCAATAGGGCATACATTTTCTTTTCTGCATTGTACTTAACCTTCTGGTTGTCATTTATTCCTCCCAGAGTCAACTTTACTCCATCAGCACCGACTAGCATAGTGTAACCTGTCTCAATGGATGCCCAAAGATTCAGATCAACTCCATTTAGATAGATCTCGAACCTCTGCTTCCATTATGGATAATCATCTAACGTTATAAGCTTTGGTGGTTTATTATGATTCCCAATTTCATTTTCCAGAAGTAAAAGGTTTTGGATCCGAGAGTCCCTTCCGGAAGTAAAGGCAGTGAATTGATCTTCCATTTCTATAAAATTTGAACTTTAAAACAAGACTGGTTCACTCGTGCGATTGGACAAATGCGGATGAGTTAATCGTGCGATTGGACAAATGTGGATGAGTCAATCATGCGATTGGACAAACGCGAATGAATCAATCGTGTGATCGGACAAATGCGGATGAGTCAATCGTGCGATTGGACAATGTGGATGAATCAATGTGGATGACTCAGTCGTGTGAATGGGCAATGCGGATGACCAATGTGGATGGCTCAGTCGTACAAATGGACGATGCAGATGACTAATGCGAATGGCTCAGTCGTGCGAATGGGCAATATGGATGACTCAATCATACGAATGAGCTATTCATGCGACTGAAGGCTGCTGTGTTTAAAAAATTTCGAATTTTGACACTTTTACACGAATTACAATTTACCCAGAAACCCTAATATGTCGTATGACGAAAAACTTCAACTTGAATGCCTGTAAACGTCAGAAAACACCAGTGGACCCAAAAAGATGATTCTTTTGAGTTAAAACGTGAGGTTTGACACAATTCTAATTGAATCAAACGCAAAATCAAGAGCCAAAGCTCTGATACCACTTGTCAGGACCGTGTACGTACGGAATACTAATAGATTCTGCATTATACCGAATCAAATAGTGCGGAATCCTATCTTAAATCTTTCAATTCATTAAAATAATACTTAAAGTCACATCATCATACGTAATAAGGAACCTCCTTTCATTTGCTTGCAAGACTTTTCATTCGTTCATTATGTTCCACTTTCATTATCTTAAATCTTTCACTTTGTTAAAATAATACTTTACGTTCATTATCAATATCACACCACGTAAAGTCACATCATCATACGTAATAAGGAACATAACAGAACAAAACATGCAATCATACATAATCATCAAACATCATCAATCGCACATCATCATGCATAGGCATCAATCATACATCACATTCAAATCACATCATACATCACCCATCACATCCTCTATGACCTCAAAAAGTCAACTTACATGGCCTCTGGGAACCTCCCAAGTCAAAGCCTACTTTTACAATTTCCCCAAAATCAATAAATATTTCTAAGTCTTTAGGCGCATGGGCACTATGCAGGCGCATGAGCACTATGCAGACGCATGAGGAACATTTAGGCGCATGGAGAACTTTCAAGCGCTTTAGCACTATTGGGGCGCATGAGTAACACTTAGTCCATTCTGGGCATTCTAGGCGCATGGGCACTATGCAGATGCATGAGTGCCTGGGCTTATGAACACTTAGTCAATTTCAGCCTATTTCTAGGCGCATGAGTACTATTCGGGCGCATGAGGTTTTGGGTGCATGGGACACTTAGGCAGTTATTTCTGTTGGGCGCATGGGCTACTATTTAGGCGCATGAGCAGTCTAATTCACACTTAACATCATAATTCGGTCCCCAATCATCATCTATTAAGTTCTAAGCTTAATTCATACATTCTAAGCCTTAGGAACACAATAAAAATATCATCAAACACATACATAGCCCAAAATCGAACCCACCCATAAACACACGCACATACACACATACGGGTGTAAAACCCAACTTTTATAAAAAGTTCATACATGAATTTCCAGCCCCAAGACAGTTTAAAACAAGTAAAAAAGGGGTTCTAGAACTCACCTTTGCAGCCTCTTAGGTGTGACTTCTTTCAAACCCATTTGCAATTGAGTTCAACCGCTTAGAAACCCACCAAAACACACACCCGAACACAAACAACACACATAAGCATATAACTGAGAATAAAACTAGTTAAGAACATCATAAACTCACGAATTCTTACCTTGAATTCTCTTCTTGTGCAAGAAGTGGGCGGCCATCACCTTTATTCACCAACTTTTTCAAAGTTGTGTCCTTTTGACACATTTAGTCCCTCTACTTGGGCTTTATTTACTTTCTTTCTTTTCCTTCACTTTATTCTTTCATTAATATCTTTAAAAGAATAACAGGGTGCTACACTCATCTTCACAAGTTCTAAACCTAGAAGATCTTACACACAAGATTGTGTTTAGACTTGGTCAAGTTTTGCAAGACCATTAAAAGGATAGTCAGTGCACTTAGTCTCACAATAAGGAGAGTGTTTAGAACACTTAACAGATCAAATTGGAAACTGGGACTTTGGTTATGATACTATGAAAACAAGTAAACAAGAGGCAGAAACTTAAGAACAACAAAGATGTTTTTGGTTTTCAAGATTGAAGTATATTACTTCTCAAGTTCTATTACAAGTGTTACAAAGCATAAGAAATAAAATACAAGGACGTGAGATATTTTTTACTATATCTTATAGCCGACCATGCTTGGAAGGCCAGCTGGATACGTTTGATCTAGATAACAAAATCATTGTAGAGTCAAAAAGATAAATACGCTTTTTTGACTACTGACTATGACATGTCATAGCTCACATCCTAATATATTATAAAAAAGGTAAAAGTACATAAAGTAGAAAGTTACAGACTCAAGACCTCAATGTATAGTTACAAAAAGCATAGACCATTCACCAACTTGTATAAGTTGGTAAGCCTTCAGAGTTGCAGCGAAAAGTTTGACAGTTTTATGAAAATTTCATCAGAGAAAGCATGTTCTTTAAAGTCTTGGAAGAAATCTATCTTCACTTTTTAGGCTTCGGAATACTTTGCCTTTGAAGCTTCGGAAGACTTCACTTTTAGCTTCAGAAGATATTAATATTAGCTTCGGAAGATTTTACACTTAGAATATTTCTGATGTAGGTGTAAAACTTCAGAAGCAACTTCTACTTTGCACTGAGTGCATGCATGCAGGAAAGACTTGGTTTGTCATCTTGAAACACTATCAAATATCATATCATAGAATGACACACGATTAAGATAATAGATTTAGTAGATGGATGGTGAACATCAAATATAGGGGATTGTTATGGTTTCCTCTAACATTATAAGGGATGAAGATGAGGATGAAAAACCTAATGTAGGTGTATAATTTTATATTTTTTATGTTTCTCTTATAATGTAGAGATAGGAATATAAATGACGATGCTAATGTGAATGCTTGCACACTTCAAAAATCTTAATAAATCATGACAAAAGAAAAAGGGAGGAATTGATTTGCATGTGATTACACCTATGTAATCTAAAAACAAAGAAATGACAACATGTTTGTATAATGCTTTGCTAAGTTTGGATTGAAGTTTTTGAATATTCGAATTTCAGTTTTGCTTTCGGTTTTGACTTCAATAAAAAACCAAACCAAACCAAACCAAACCGGCTAGAAATACAACCAATCAAACTAAACTCCTAACATAACCAAACCACAACAAAACCAATAACACCCACCAAAACAACTATATATCACAGAATGACACACAACAAAATTATATCTCCCAACATCTCCGAATTCATCTCGTTACTTGTTTAATCTACTTGTTTTATAAAATCACACAGTCTTTCTATTACCGATGTGAAATAGAGCACCAGAGCAGTACACATCAAATAACAACCGATGGCGTAACAGTGACTCCTTTGTCCGTTTTAGCACATCGGTACCCACCGCATACCTGTCAAAATTCCATTCTTCCCCCTTTTAAAACAACCACCCCACAAAACCCCCCCTCTTCAATTCAATTCAACACACAAACACACACACACACACACACACAAAAGAAAAAGAAAAGAAAGAATTTTTTTTCCATTTTTGTTTTCTCCGGTGGTCGGCGATGGTATCAAATGGGTAGAACCACCCGGTGGCTCCGCTCACTCTTCCGCCCCAAAAAGCCCTTTCAGCCCCCACAAAAGCCCCAAAACCCACCACTCAACGCATACGCCGACCCACTCGATGCCAACAAGCACGCAATTGCAGTAGCCGCCGCCACCGCCGCCGTAGCCGAGGCGGCCCTCGCGGCGGCCCACGCCGCGGCGGAGGTCGTCAGGCTCACCGCCGCCGGGGGGTTCGGCGACGGCGAGCGGCGGAGGGCGGCCGCCGCCGTCAGGATTCAGGCGGCGTTCAGGGCCTATTTGGTAAGTACTAACTACTACGTGTGGTGTCGTGTGGTGTGGTGGTCGGTGATGGGAGTTTACATTTTTACCCTTGTGTTTTTGTGGGAATTACGTCGGTGGGAGTGAGTGCATTTATTGGTATGGGTGGTGGTCCGTTTCGGTGGTGGTTGGCTGATTTGCCCATCATGTTGAATTCATTTTTTGTTTTTTTTTATTTTTCTTAAGAGACTAATGGTTTTTGTTTTTTGTAACATTTGCACATGGGTCTCGGGTCTTTTAATTTGTGGACTGAATTATTTATTTGTATTTTTTTTGGTTTGAAAGTTTCTCTCTTTTTTGGTTTGAGAGCGATCTCTAACTCATCGTATGATAGCAGAAAGTAAAGTTGTTTAAAAAAACTCAAGTGGCTCGTTTTTACAAAATTGACCATTATGGTAAGCTTAGCTCGGTTCATTTGTGGGCTTTCGTTTTAGTTTAAACTTAAATTGTAATTTATATAAATTGAAAACTAAAATTATGACATGCTGGGTGATTATTTTATAGAAACAAGGTATTATGATATTTTTTAATAAAGAACTATCTATAAATAGCCTTTGAAGTACTAGTGTTGTTTTGTTGTTTGAGTTAAGATAAACTAGTATAAAGTAATATCTTTTGTTTTTGTATATTTCAATACGTAAAAAGTATATTTTTAAAATAAAATATACCGACTCACGAGCCTAATGTCACATTTTAATGTCGTTAATTTAAATGAGCCGGCTCGGTTTGATTTTGAAACGAGCCTAGCCCGCCCTAGGAGAATAGTTTGTCTTCCTCTCACTTGAAAATGGGATTTTGTTAGGGTGTACGTCTGTTTGTTTATTACTAGTTCAATCTAAATAGTTGGAAACTAATTAGAAGCTAAATGATTAAGTTTTTAGCCTTAATGGAAAAAGGTAAAGACTTTTAATCATGCAATTGGAATATAATCTAATGATTAGAAAGTGATCTATGTAGGGACTAAAAAAGTGTTTTATTTATTTAGTCACCAATTATATAAGCAGCAGTTATCCTCAAAATTGACATTTTGGTGGTAAATAATGTAATTTCCAATCGAATGATCATGAGTTCAAATCCTGTATAGCATGATGATTTTAGAAGTAATGTAGATGTAGAGTAGAAAGCATGTGAGTAAAAAAATATAACCGGTTCTGTACATTTGTGCCCATTTTGATCCTTATGCAGGCTCGGAGAGCACTAAGGGCGCTTAGAGCATTGGTAAAACTTCAGGCACTCGTGAGAGGCCGTATAGTGCGAAAACAAAGCGCGGACATGCTTAGGCGAATGCAAGCCATGGCTCGCGTTCAGGCCCGGGCCTGTGCTAGCCGCGCTTCCTTATCGGCCTCACCACATTCAAGCAGGCAGTCGACAAACTCACATGCTCATATGGTAAGTTTCGGGCATCCATTCTCAACATTTTGCGTACGTGCTTTCGTAAAAAGATGACATTCTTGTTCTTGTGAACACAGAAATCTACAAATGCGAAAGGCGTGTTCATCAACGAACGGCTGAAAGGGCTAAACTGGTTAGAAAATTGGATGGAGGATACATCTTGGAGCAGTAAACAATGCCGGCCCGAGGATGAAAGAAGTGACAAGATTCTCGAGGTTGATACGTGGAAGCCGCGCCATAACCCTAGCCCGACTAACAAGTCAAGCCACGACTCGCATTCCACACTGATAAAACCATGGAACCCAAGGTCTAGGCATGGGTCAAGGGAAGTGTTGCCGTTGAGTTCAATGATTCTACGAGAAGCCGAAAAAAACATAGCGACAGCTGATAACACCCCTCGGGTTCGTTCCCCAGGCTCTAGGCCCGGAAGTAGCCATAAAAGAAGCCCGTTTAGTGAATACTCACGAAGCGTATACGGTGACTACCCGAGTTATCCAAACTACATGGCTAACACCGAATCATCACGGGCTAAGCTGCGGTCCCACAGTGCCCCGAGACAGAGGATTCAGTTTGAGAAATCGGGTTCGACTAGATTGCTGTGGGATTATTCGGATACCTTCTCTGAGAGAGGATTTAAAGGCTAGATTTGATCAGGATTTTGGGTTTAATCTTCTGCTTATTGGATTGCAAAAGATGAAGTATTTGTGTGTATTAGTTTGTTGATCTAAGTGTTTATCATATATGTTGTGGTGGTGTGTTAGCCATGATAAAACTTAACTATGGTGTTACATGATGTAAGTTAAAACTGTATATTATTATTCTCTTTTTCTGTTGACGTTTGGCGAACTTTAATTAAAGAATTAAAGAAAAATTGTGAGCATAAAGCATAGCATGTTCCAATATGAAAAGAAAATTTTTAAGGCTTAACATGTTCTAGCTTTTAGTGGTACTGTAGTTTTTGTACAATAAGGCCATTTGTCTGTGTTTTTGTCATGTGTTTTGCAAGTATAATTATAAGGTTAACAATGTCATGCTATCATGTTTAGCGCGTTATAGTTAAACCTGACAAAACAAATAGCATGAGTAACACGTTAAATAGATTTGGGTTAAACCAGGTAGGTGTAAAAATGATCCAATCTAAAAAGTTATTGTCAATTTGGGTCAAATCATATGCTAGTGTCTGACTGTTTATTGTCGTTGGCTTATGAGCATTCAACATTATATAATGTAACTCATCGTGTGTCTCATACTGCCGATTGATATTTGATTATTGCGTACCGATCCAAGTATCTTGTGACTTATCGTACGTGTTTTGTCTTTCACTGTATATAAGGTGCTTACTATGTGTTGTTTGAGTGATTATCATGAGTCTTTTTGTGCTCCTCGTCCGTCATCGTATACTTATGCTCATGGTCTGTTCAGTACGGTCAACTATGTATTCATTGTCAGCATTACGCTTCTCTTCTTCTTAATTGCTTTGGTCCTACCATGTGTGTTGAAGCCGGAGATTCATTGAGAGCAACATCTATATCTCAAAATATAAAAGTGATGTTTGCTTACAATCTTTCTTTTAGTGTTATATATAGGAACTACTAGGTTTTATTATAGTTGTGGTAATTTTCAAGCAAAAACATATTTTCATTTAAATAGACTCATGTCGTATTGAGTCATGTTAGAAAAAGAAATTATCAACATCGTTTCACTAGCGGTGTTAGCGGGTGATGCTAGGGGTGATGCTAGTCTATATACGTGATGTAATAAAGCAAGCTTCAAATGTTATACATGCATTTCTTAAATAAAAAAAAAAGCTTTTGAAAGAAGGGCGTTATGGATACTTTATGGTCTCACTTTTTGCAAAAGTTCAAAAGATAAAGCAATAACAATTATTATAAGATAAATGGATGCAATTGAACACTTTAGACGCAATTAAACGTAAAAGATGAAATCTCTAAAGCAATACTACGTAACGGGTCACGGGTCAGATACTTTTCTTGGCCCTTGTGAGTTGTGGGTCATCATCTACTATTTATTTCCCGTTTTCCTTACACTGCAATTGTATTGTTTTGTTGATCATCATGTTTGGCTCTCGCTCATACACTGCATAAAAAATAATTAAGCTTACAAAACTCAAATAAATTTTTTATAACTTTGTAAAATATTAATCAAATTTTATAAATTATTATAATTAGCTTACTCAGGTTTTAGAAAGTATTTCAATTAAACCACTCAATTCATGTTTTATTTAAATTGTAACTTTTAACATGCTTTCAACATCTTTTTTATTTTATTTTTTTGTCTAGAAAAAATTTTTAGCTATAACTTTTAACGTGTTTTTAAGCATATTATTGTTTTGGTAAGTTATTTTATTTTTTATTACAATTAAATTGTTTATTTAATTTTTTAACCGTATTTACTTATTTTAAAATCCCGACCCCCACATCTTCTCCATTTCTTTCGTGACAGATACAAATTCAACAATGACTCGATTTAGGCTAAATATTTAATATGGACAAGTGACTTAATTGTAAATTTTTTGAAACATGTATACTATCTTGAGAACTAAAAAGTAGAATCCTTACTAGTTGCAATCAGTGTTAGGGTCAATTGTAAAGCCAAGTGAAACACCACAGAACCCAGGCAAAGTAGCAATGGCAGTGGCATTTGGGTTGTAAGTAGTAATAACGCCCATCATACACGTGCATAGCGACCGCTTGTTTTCTTCTGAATCACCAAGATTATTGAGGCTAGACACCGCATCACAGCAAGGGGACCCAGGGTACGGGTCAGGAGACCCATATGTTACAAATGCCGAGCATGTTGATATGAGGGTGGTCACAGTCATGCAGTCCACACTAGCTGAGGTTTTTGACTTTGAAACCACCCAAAACACCACCATCACAAGTAACCAACCACCAGTCACCGCCTTTAAGCAACCCATTTTCGAACTTGTTATGGATGATGCAGTTTGTGACCCGTGTGTTTATATGGGGGCACATAGATGATGAAGCATGGTGGGTTTACAACAACAAACGTGTGCACTAAGGGCATTTAGGTTGCATGAGCCACACAAACTGCACCTCATGAAACTTGTTGGCCAACGTTTGACTTTTAAATGGTCAAAGTTTAACTAACTAGTATTATAACAACCCATGACTCGTATCATTAATGTCAAAGTTGCAGATTTAAAATGCTTCACTCTCAAAATTGTAAACAGTAACAAACAGTTGAAAGACAGATTTCCCTCCATGGAATCAACATAAAAAATAATAGGTTATAACAAAATCTAAACGAAAATGAAACTTCAACGCTTTCCACCACCACCACCTAGCTTAGGGCCTTTACCTTTGGGAACATTGGCACCCTTAGTTTGAGTCTTTTGTTTTGATGCCACCTCAGCTTTCTTTGCTTTCTTCTCGTCCTTGGTTTTCTTGATCCTTTCTTTGATTTCACTGAATTGGTAAATGTAAAAAAATGATTACTTTAATTCCTTAAGAACATGTTTATAACATATTAATGAAACATAAAAAAACTATAGAAAAAAATACCGAAGAGCAGCCTCCCTAGCAGCGTCACGAACTTCAGGCTTCTCACTTCGTTTCTTCTGAATAACCTCCAAGGTTGCCCCCACGATAGCCCGAGAATATGGCTTTTTGGTTGCACGGCGTCTCTTCTTCACAGCTTCCTGAGCATTGTCCTGTAATATTTGAAAGAATATGTTTCGTCAGATAAGACCACACTAACAAACAAATGCCTTAAGACTAAAAGTGGCAAAATTGTGTATGTAAGGTCAAGTTGGATAACAGGTTTAAGTCAAAATGACTTATTTTCTTAAGTGCAGAACAAAACAGGCAGACTAGGATGATCACAAATACATTTTTACCGCTTTTGTGAAGTGCTATATAACTAAAATTGAAAAGTATGATTACAAAGACTTAAAAGAAAATATTTGATCAAATTATCAACACATTGATAACCAATGCCTAAAGCACTATTGGTGGTAAAATTGCACAAGCATGGGTAATGAGCTTGGGTCAATGAACTATTTTTAAATGCAGAACCAAATATGTAAGGCCAAGTTGAGATACCACAAACACAATTTTTTATCATCTTTTCCTAAAAGCCTCTAAGATAACAAAGAATAGATAAATAAAGAAATCTAAGTTAATCTAGTGAAGTGTTTTAATAGTTGCATTAATCTTTGAATGACCTTGAAACAAATTAACCTGACCCAACTTGTTTATAGTTAACTTATTTAGCTCAACACATTAATCTCAATACATATTATAAAACGAGAAATCAACCCAGTAGAGCAAATAGACATGTAAAATAATCAAACTTGATCCATCTCATTTTTAGTTCACTTATATAGCTCCCTATTGTCAATAGGGGCTATAACGACCGCTATAGCGCGCTATGTAGCGATGCGCCCTTCCCTCGCTATTTGCTTGATTGTTTTTTATTTTTTTAATTTTATTTTGGGTAAATATGAGATTTAGATGGTTAGTAGTGGAGTGTTTTAGTTATTTTGGGGGTGTTTGCTTAGATTTTCTACTACTTTATTGCTAAACATGCTTATTTATTGAATGTAAAACATTCTTACATATTATCCTACTCAATCGCTAAACACGAAATAGCGGTCGCTATTTACCGCTATTCGCTACATAGCATATAGGTGGGTTGTCGCTATTTACCGCTATTCGCTATTGACAACTATGATATAGCTTAGCACATTTATCTCATTACATATGTCTCTACACATTTTAAAAAAGAGAAATCATCCCATTCGAGCAAATAGACATGTAAATGAATCGAACTTGTGAAAATCTAAAAATGCACAAGTATATTGAACTAACTGACCTTCTTGTGCTGCTTCCGGTACATGGCGGTCCATGTGAGCTTTGAAGGCTTCAACTTATTATGAAAGTACCTTTTGCATTTGGAATTTGCAAACAAGAAAACCTAAAGTGAAATAAATGAAACTTTTGATTCAAAACTGATAGAAACAATAAGTCAATAACCATGATACTATGATAAAAAATAACTATGTAAGCACATTGTATACCTGAGAGTCTGATCTAATGAATCTAATACCCTTTCCAGGATATATCTTCTGGCCACTGAAACGGCAAAGCTCAGTCCTATAAACACACAAAAAAAAGTGTAAACTTAATGACACACAGTAACAGGTATAATAAAGAGCTAATAAAATTATTGTTATATGAGTGGGTTTGCGTATATCATAGTAACACAACCCGAAAAAAGATCGAATTTACGATCAGATAAGACCATAAAATTGATATAATAGTACATCTTAAACAGCATATAAAACGTTCATAGTTAATTGATCCACATTATATTGTTGGCATCAACATGGAGACTATACAAAAGAAATTTACAACAGTTTGTTCACAGATAAATACAAAATCAATGCAATTGAAGCCTTAAAAACCCTAAATTTGAAGCTCTTGTATGTCCCAATTTGATCCAATTAAAACCCTAATAATAAAATCCATAAAATGAGTAAAGTCAACTTCTAGTATGATCTCAGAACCATAGAAATTATACTTATTAAACCATTTGAGTTTCATAAATTGGGGAAAATGAGGAGTAATCAATCATGTATACAACAAATTAGCAATTTCGTTGCACTATCTAATCGACGAACATATGTTATAATTTCAGATGAGCAAAATGTGAATGGTTACAATGAAAAATGGTAAGATAAAAAAGTAGCATACTTCAGAACCATGACGACGACGACCGACGACGGCAACGGCGACGGTGATGTCGACGGTGGTGGCGGCAGCTGCTACTGTTGACGGAAAAACAAACCCTAGCAAACTTAAATAGTTAAATGTCTCTGTTATATAGCAGTAAATAGAGATGACGATTGTAACCCCTCTAGATTTGTTTTTATCCTTTCTGCCCAAACCTTTAATTCTTTTAGATTTCTTTTTCTGTGGTGGAATCTCGGAGCAACGATCTTTTCATATATGATCGTCTAAACAGCTCGCGGTTCGGAGCTCGCTCGAAAAAATCTCAAAAGAAACTAGCTCCAATGGCTTGGTTTTAAACTGAACTGACCAAGTCGGCTCGGTATGAAGACAAGCCGAGCTGGTTTAGCTCGTTTGTTAGTTGACCTTAGTACGGCTTGTATTATTTTACTTGTAATATATATTATTTCTTATGTATATAAAGATTAAAATTAGAAGGATAACTCATGTGACAGTAATAAAGTTCAAATGAATACATTAGGAATCAATAGAATCATGATGTTAATGGCACTAAGATACAATTTTTTTGGGTAGCTAGAAAGATGGTGCAAATGGGGTATGAGAATAAATTGAAGAAAGTTTATGAACATAAATAGTTAAGAGTATAAAATATCCAATTGAAATTGTTTTCACCAATATTAATGGTTAAAATGTCTTTTAGATGACATTAAGTTGGTTAACTGTGAATTTTAAACAAAATAATTTTTTAGGATTTGAACACATTTTATTTGGCTTTATATTTGTTCATTTTTATATATGAATTTCGAAGTAAAACATTGTAAAGATTTGCAATGTAATGTAATTTATTGTATGTATTCTTTACGGGGGTATAGTTACATGGTAATGTTGCTTGGTTGTTAAATTCTTTAAATCATAGTGGTTTTATTGCATGGTTTATATTCGAATTACATTAGTTTACAAATTGGTTTACATTTAGTTACATATTCTTTTCCTTATGATTTTGCTACATGTTACAGCAGTATAATAATGTACTTGACGTAAATACGTACGAGTGAAACTCTTTTTTTTGCAATACATAATAAACTTGAAGAGAGAAATGTCATGAGATAAATGATGCAATATTTGTAAGAAAATTATAATTTATAAAAAAGTTATTAATGTTTAAATTAAAAAAACAGTAACTTTTTAAATGGAAAGGAAAATAAAATAAAGTTATATTATATAGCAGTAAATAGAGATGACGATTGTAACCCCTCTAGTTTTGTTTTTATCCTTTCTGCCCCAAACCTTTAATTCTTTTAGATTTCTTTTTTTGTGGTGTGAATCTCGGAGCAACGATCTTGTCATATAGGATCGTCTAAACAGCTCGCGGTTTGGAGCTCGCTTGAAAATATCTCAAAAGAAACTTGCTCCAATGGCTTGGTTTTAAACTGAACTGACCAAGCCGGCTCGGTATGAAGACGAGCTGAGCCGGTTTAGCTCATTTGTTAGTTGAGTTTAGTACGGCGTGTATTATTTTACTTGTAATATATATTATTTCTTATGTATATAAAGTCTAAAATTAGAAGGATAACCCATGTGACGGAGATAAAGTTCAAATGAGTACATTAGGAATCAGTAGAATTATGATGTTAATGGCACTAAGATATAAATTCTTTGGGTAGCTAGAAAGATGGTGCAAATGGGGCATGAGAATAATTGAAGAAAGTTTATGAACATAAATAGTTAAGAGTATAAAATATCCAATCGAAATTGTTTTCACCAATATTAATGGTTAAAATTTCTTTTAGATGATATTAAGTTGGTTAATTGTGAATTTTAAACAAAATAATATTTTTTAGGATTTGAACACATTTTATTTGGCTTTATATTTGTTCATTTTTATATATGAATTTCGAAGTAAAACATTGTAAAGATTTGCAATGTAATGTAATTTATTGTATGTATTTCTTTACGGGGGTATAGTTACATGGTAATGTTGCTTGGTTGTTAAATTCTTTAAATCATAGTGGTTTTATTGCATGGTTTATATTCGAATTACATTAGTTTACAAATTGGTTTACATTTAGTTACATATTCTTTTCCTTATGATTTTGCTACATGTTACAGCAGTATAATAATGTAACTTGACGTAAATACGTACGAGTGAAACTCTTTTTTTTGCAATACATAATAAACTTGAAGAGAGAAATGTCATGAGATAAATGATGCAATATTTGTAAGAAAATTATAATTTATAAAAAAGTTATTAATGTTTAAATTAAAAAAACAGTAAACTTTTTAAATGGAAAGGAAAATAAAATAAAGTTATATTATATAGCAGTAAATAGAGATGACGATTGTAACCCCTCTAGTTTTGTTTTTATCCTTTCTGCCCCAAACCTTTAATTCTTTTAGATTTCTTTTTTTGTGGTGTGAATCTCGGAGCAACGATCTTGTCATATAGGATCGTCTAAACAGCTCGCGGTTTGGAGCTCGCTTGAAAATATCTCAAAAGAAACTTGCTCCAATGGCTTGGTTTTAAACTGAACTGACCAAGCCGGCTCGGTATGAAGACGAGCTGAGCCGGTTTAGCTCATTTGTTAGTTGAGTTTAGTACGGCGTGTATTATTTTACTTGTAATATATATTATTTCTTATGTATATAAGTCTAAAATTAGAAGGATAACCCATGTGACGGAGATAAAGTTCAAATGAGTACATTAGGAATCAGTAGAATTATGATGTTAATGGCACTAAGATATAAATTCTTTGGGTAGCTAGAAAGATGGTGCAAATGGGGCATGAGAATAAATTGAAGAAAGTTTATGAACATAAATAGTTAAGAGTATAAAATATCCAATCGAAATTGTTTTCACCAATATTAATGGTTAAAATTTCTTTTAGATGATATTAAGTTGGTTAATTGTGAATTTTAAACAAAATAATATTTTTTAGGATTTGAACACATTTTATTTGGTTTTATGTTTGTTCATTTTTATATATGAATTTCGAAGTAAAACATTTTAAAGATTTGCAATGTGACGTAATATAGTGTATGTATTTCTTTACGGGGGTATAGTTACATGGTAATGTTGCTTTGTTGTTAGATTTTTTAATCACAGTGGTGTAATTGCATTGTTTAATGATGTTTGTTTTATATTCGAATTACATTAGTTTACAAATTGGTTTACATTTAGTTACATATTGTTTTGCTTATGATTTTGCTACATGTTACAACAGTATAACAATGTAACCTGATGTAAATACGTACGAGTGAAACTCTTTTTTTTGCAATACATAATAAACTTGAAGAGAGAATGTCATGAGTTTAATGATGCAATCTTTATAAGAAAATTATAATTTATAAAAAAGTTATTAATATTTAAATAAAAAAACGGTAAACTTTTTAATGGAAAGGAAAATGAAATAAAGTTATATATGGATGACATTTGTTATATTATTGTTAAATCTGAATTTCGGTGGTTGTGTTAAATGACATTAATGCTTTTTTGTAATAAAAAAATATATTGAAGATCTTATCAATTCATTTGTTGATCTATGGTTATGATTGGTGTGATACCTTACATAAATCTCGTATCAACCGTGGACAGGAGATTCTTGGTTGATAAGGAATGTCTTATCTTTAATATCAACAACACGTTTTGAACGTATTGAATGTGGATAAGAGGAGAACTCCACAGTTAAACGTGTTTAGGTGGGATCAATCTATAGATGGGTGACCTTCGTGAGAAGTTTCCACCTGAACAATCAAAAGCAAAACCTTGAGTTTCTTGTTAACAAAACAAACAATATTGTTGGTGTGAAGAACAGAATGTTAAAATTAAGTTAAAGATTTTTCACAAAAATAAAAGGTTCTTATAATAACCAAACCTTATATTTATATATTTAATATGTATAATGCAATATATAAGTTAACATGATGTCTAGAAAATAATTAAGAAAAACATTGTTTTAGAGTGGTTGCCGCTTTCACGTAACATCTTTGGTTTGGTGTCACATCAATGAACAATGAACTTACCTTGAGCCTAAATTATTCAATAAAAATGTTTGTTTGTTTTAGTTTTTCGATGTACGTATGATTTAAAACACAATTTTTCGAAATTAATATTAGAATTTATGTAACGAAAAGTCGAAAACATTAAAGAACACTACCATAAACCTTAAAGTTATAATACAAATAGATAGTTTATTTTCTAACAACATATTGTATTATTTTTTAAACACCTCAGACGGCGCAAAACGTGACTGGGCACTTCTAGTGTATATAAATATTTGTGCTAAACATCCATTTTTCAAACAAATGATCTATTTGCGTATATGTAAAGTTTACTAGTAATTATATATTTTTCACACTAACCTTTTAGTTAAAATAACTATACGAATTAATAGCAACTTAAATTTGAAACAATAACCACTTATGCGTAAAAATTTTATTTTACATATGTACAAGTTAAACTATTTATATGTATGTAATCATCAAACATATATGTAAGTAAAATAATTTCATACACGAAACAAAACACATTAAGAAAATCTAAATCTAAACTATCTATTAAAGTCATCGTACATTCTTTAGTCACAAAACTAAAAATATGAAAAACTAGCCCATGCTCAGGACTTTTTGACCGTTATCCCGATTGAAGGGTTGGGACAGTGCATGTCTCCAGTAGAATATAGAGCAATTCTCAAATACCGGTTGGTGATCCCTATGTACCCGGAGGATGAAACATGTCCGATATGTCGTAAAGCTTGTATGGATAAATATGGGGAGCACGCCCTTCACTGTAAAGAGCTACCTGGATTCAAATACCGGCATGACTGGGTACGAGATGTTTTGGGGGACATCCTAAGAAGAGCTGGGATTTCTGCTAAGAAAGAAGCCCCTGTGAATTTCCTCACGGACCCTATGGAGGGGAGGTCTACTTTGCGACCAGCGGATCTGCTCGTCTTTGGCTGGGCTGGGGGCAAACATGCTTGTGTGGACCTCACAGGGGTTTCCCCTTTGGTTGGTTTACGGGAAAACGGTTTTGTAGCTGGTCAAGCTGCAAGAAAGACAGAATCAAAGAAAGTGGATAAACATGCTAAAGCTTGCGCAGAGAACCAGCACGCTTTTGTTCCCTTTGCCTTTGATACATTTGGCTCCCTAGCGCCAGAAGCTATCAACTTTTTGACCAGGGTCCAACGGGTGATAGACAACCATTGCTCAACCCCGGGGAGGCAAGGATTTGTTTTTGGAAGGTTAGGATTTGCTATTCAAAAAGGGATGGCGGCGCAGCTTGTTGCCCGTCTACCTTCTATTTTGATGTAACTTGACTAAACATTATTAATTGTAATCAAAAAAAAAAAAGAAAACCCAAATTCGAATTACAATGTAAAAAAAATGTTAATTTTAATTAAACAAAATTCTTATTAAATAATAGTAATAAAAACAAGGAATTTTTACATATTTTCCCTTTTTAAAATTATAAATTACATATTTCTCTAACACATAAAGTTATTTATATATTTTCCTTTCCTAATACATATATTACATATTTTTCTATTTCATTAAGATTAACCTATTAAATGATTATTTTATTATTGCTTTTAGTAAGTGATTTTTACGTATTTATGCTTTGTTATTATAATTGTTAAAACTTTGACAATTGTGCTTTGAAATTAGATATATAACTTTGCTTATGGTGATTATTGTTTTAAAATAAAAATTTTAACTTTTATATTTGAAGTTGTAATTTTATTATTTTTACTTATATAGAAAAATCGAATCTGAAGAAATATATAATTGATGTTCTTAGAAAGCAAAATATCTAAAATAACTTAGTAAAAATATGGATACAATAATCATTTAATAATTTTCATAAAATTAAGTAATATGTAATATATATATATATATATATATATATAATATATATATATATATATATATATTATATATATATATATAAAGAGAGAGAGAGGGGGAGAGAGAGAAAGAGACTTTTGAAATGAGAACTAAAAATTTAAAAAAACAAAAGAATCATTTCTATCCACATGTTCTTATTTTTATTTCTTTAAAAGTGAATCAACTTTTTGAAAAAACAAAAAGAATTATTTTTAGTCACATATTTTTATTTTTATTTTTTCTATTTTATAAGTGTATAAACTTATCAGGGGTATTTAGCTATTTTTTTCCTATATCTATATGTGTTTTGACCTTAATTCTTTAAGAAAATAAAACACAATATTTTTTCACAAGATTTGATTCTATTTTAAATGTTCGCATTAGATTCTATTTTTTCTATAACATTGATGTTGATAATTATATATTTTAGTGTCTAAATATATTTGACACACTCAAAGTTCGTCCTTATTTCAAATATTTCTAAAATATCATTGATATATTTAGATTGATTGATAAAAAACCCATCTTTCATCTGTTTTACCTGAATTTCAAGAAAAAAATCAATTTTCTCATGGAACTCATCTCAAACTTTTTTTTATAATGTTTTCAAAGTCTTTACACATTTGATCATTTGAGGAACCATATATGATGTCACCAACGTAGGCTTGTACTAGCAAAATGTTTTTCCCAGACTTTCTTATAAATAATGTCTTATCAATAGTACCTCTTGTGTAATCATTCTTCAAGAGAAATTAAGACAAAGTCTCATACCATAACCTAAGTGCCTAGTGCAACCCATAAAGAGCTTTATCCAATTTTCAAACATAGCTGGGATAATATGGGTCTTCAAATCCCGGAGGCTGACATACATAGACTTCTCTGTCTATCTCCCCGTATAAAAATGCAAACTTGACATCAAACTGGTAAACTGTAAAGTTCTTGGATACTGCATAAGCAAGAAAAATTCTCACTACCTTATGTCCCTAATGTCTTAAAACAGGTGCAAATACATCGGTGTAATATATTTCTTCCTCCTATGTGTATCCTTGAACTACCTGTCTTGCCTTGTTTTTAAAAATCAAGCCTCTATCATATTTTTGTTTCCGAATACCCACTTTGTACCAATAGGTACTTGACCAGGTGGTAATGGACATGGGTTTCAATGCTTTTGTCTCTTGAATTAAAGCAATTCCTCTTGCATTGATTCAACCAAACTACTATTCTTTAACGATTCTTCCACCTTCTTTGGTTCCATTTGAGACAAGAAGCATAAGTATTGTAACACCCGGTTATTTTCTTTGAAGCCGACAAAAGAAAGAAAAGAAATAAAGTCCAAAGTCGAGGGACCAAACTTGCCAAAAGGGAAAAACTTGAAAGAGTGGGAGATTAAGAGGGGAGGGCATCCCACACCCTCCCCCAAACTCATAAATTTTCGGTCATAGAGAGAAGAGAGGAAGAAAAGAGGTTTCAAGATTCGGTTTGCGTGGATTCAAGCGTGAAAGTTAAGGTGTAACGGGTTGGATTGAAGCTCTACTCGACGGAGTTGTTTGTGTGAGTTCTAGGAACCCTTTTTACACGTTTTCAACTGATTTGGGGATGGAGTGTTGAACCCGTGTGTATGTGTTTGTGTGTGATGCGAATGGGGTTTGTTTTCGGGCTTGTGTGTGCTTGAATGATGTTGTCGTATGTATTCCTAAGGTTTATGATGGTTGGTTTGGGATTAGAATAGGTTTGAGAGGGTTTGGAGGCCGAAAAGTGCAGATTGGGTTCGGGATGAACTGCATTCTGCATCAGCTAGGGCTATGCGACTGAATGGCATGCGACCAAGGTTCATTCGCATGCGAATCGTGCGACTGGAGTCCATACGCTGTGAGTCGTGTGACTGAAGGTCATTCGCATGAGGGGTCATGCGACTGAGGTCCATACGCCTAGGTCCATCCGCATTAGGTCCATTCGCACAGGTGTCCATCCGTATTAGGTCCATTCGCACAGGCGTTCATCCGCATTAGTTCTATTCGCATAGGACTCATCCGCATTGTGTCCATCCGCATTGGGTCCATTCGCATAGGGCCTATTTTCCTGGAGTTCATCCCTATGGTGTTCAGTCGCCTGGGAGGCCAAGCGACTAAAGGGTGCCCATACGCCCAAGTAGAGCTTGTGTACCCGAGGGAACATAGTTTATTTACTGACTTTTGGAAAAAAGTGCAGATGTAAGTTTTGACGTGGGAGGTTCCCGGGGGTTCATGTAAGATGACTTTTGAGGTCATAGAGGTTATGTTAGGCATGCATGATGATGATGTATGTTGATGTATGTTATGTATGTATGATGCCCGGTATGATGATGTTAACTGTGTATGTTATGTTCCTTATTTTGTATGATTATTTTTCCTTGTCTTTGCGTTGAATGTTAATGAATGAAATAAAAAGTATTATGTAACGTAAAGTGGAAGATAATGAAAAGAGGAACGAAATGAAGAATGCATGCATTAATGAACAAACGAACGTAAGAAAGTCTTCCAAGCAAATGTATGGAGGTTCACACTCAATGAGGAGTGTTAGCTCAACCGTCTGCGAGTTAGCTACCCCATGAGGATGCACACTGGGGCTTGATCCGTGTGATTAAGCATATGTATGGAGGTTCACACCCAACGAGGGGTTGTCAGCTCAACTGTGTGGGGGTTAAATACCCCATGAGGATGCACACAGGGGTTCAATCTTTGTAATTGACCAGATGTATGGGGTCCTTGTCGCTTAACCCTAGATGAATTGCTTGGTGCTCTAGAGGGGGGTTAAGCACATGAAAGGACCTAGATGAAAACAAAAGATAATAAAAGTACGAAATGAACGATGATGAAGATAATAACTATTATCTATGTGTATGTATGATGTATGATCACATGCGAAAGTAAAAGACGGTTTTAATGAAAGTAAAGTATGTTTTATTATAAAACTAGAACTCACTCAGCAACGCTGACTTTTATGTGTTTCCAGTTGGCAGGTAATGTTGCTGAGGATGGCACAGGGCGGCTACTTAGCTCTTTTGGATGGCATTCTTTTGTTTAATGTTTTTGTATTGTAATGCGAACGGATGATGTTTTGAAATGAACAATTGTATTAACTTGAAAAAGTATTCATAATGAATTGAAAAGTTATTTTAATGTTTTGCTGCTATGTTTATGAAGGTTAAATGTAAAATTATATGTTTTATGTGCAATTATTTACCAGCTGTAAGCGTCTCGGAATAGGGCCTTACAAGTTGGTATCAGAGCCAAAGTTTAAGTAAAACGGGTAAATTTTCAAAATAAACCTAAACTTAAATTGAAAATAGGGCGGAAAGGGAAGGGATGCCAGTCTGAGTAGCTGCGTGCCATCAGGTATTTTCGTAATGTTAACCGTATTATGTGCACATGTTATGTGGTTATGTGTTGTTTGTAGATTTAGATACTGATGTAGTTAGGATAGGTAATGCTTGGGGTATGAAGAGTAAAGTAAGTGGCTAATCACAACTGGCCACTGTAATTAGGGACTTACTATACTTGACATAAACTAAGTTGTTCCCTTGAATGACCATGTTGGTGTTTGAATCTTTCAGTGTGTGTGTGGATGGCCGGTGGTAGATCTTCAAAAGCTTCACGTGGTGGAGGTCGTGGTGCTGAACCGCAACCCAAGAGAGGAAGATCAAGAGTGGAAAAGGTGGTTCATGAAGAACCTGAGACCCCTCATCCGGAGGGTGGTGATGAGAGTGCAAACTTAAGGGCCTCGGTGAAAGAAGATGTGGTTGAAGAGGTGCATCAAGTCATGCAGAAAATCTTACCGTCTGTAGTGACTGAAGTGATTAAAGTTGTACAGGAGGGGGATAAGAAAGAAAGAAGTAGACCTACGGGTGAAAGGAGACAACCCGAGACTGAGACAGTTTTGTCTGATGACGAAGAAGAAGAGAGAAGAAGAGCATGCGCCGGAGGCGACATGAGACTGTAAAAACGGGGCGTTTCAATGATGCAAGCCCCCTACTTTTGATGGTAACAACACTGCTGCTGCTGCTCACCGGTGGGTGAGAGAAATGGAAGCTGCTCTAAATATCAGCGAGTGCTAGGAAGACCAGAAAGTGAAGTTTGCCGCCCACTCTTTCGTGGACTCAGCTTTGTGTTGGTGGGACAATATTGTCCAAGCTGAGGGTAGCAAGGCTATCGGGAGAATGAGGTGGGCAGAGTTAAAGAAGTTGGTGATCGAGGAGTTCTGTCCTCACAGGGAAATGGATAAGGTGGAAAGGGAGTTCTTACAGCTAGAGGCGGGAACGATGACACATCAGCAGTACACCACCAAATCAATGAGATGGCACGTCTGGTGCCGGACCAAGTGACACCCATGTCACGAAAAATCAAGAGGTATGTTCAGGGCTTGCCGGCAGATATCCGTAGGCACATGATCGCTGCCCGATTGAGCACGTTTAGGTCGGCAGTTGATTTGGCGGGAAGATTGTATGACGAGCGAGAGATGGTGGTGGCTGAGGTGAACAAGAAGGGTGGTGGCGATTGGATCTGGAATGGGAAGAGGTTTGGTCAGGGTGATACCTCGACGGGTAACAAGAAGCACGGGTGGATGACCGTCGTGTGGTTACATCAGGGGCAGGATCAAAGAGGTGTGGCAAATGTGGGAAAGAGCATTCGGGGGAATGCAAGTGGGGATCAAACATCTGTTTTAAGTGTGGGAAGCTTGGTCATATGGCTAGAGACTGTGGGGGATATGAGGTGTTTTAACTATGGGGAAAGTGGCCAAATGAGTAGAGACTATAAGAAGCCGAGGGCTGAGGGTTCCGGGGTGAAGAAGACTGGAGTAGAAGGACCAAGGGCGAGCACCAGGGCGTTCACGATGACGCAGGAGGAAGCTAGAACAGACCCTGATGTCGTGTCATGTACGTTTCTAGTAACCAAACTTTAGCCTCCGTGTTATTTGATTCGGGTGCTAGTAAGAGTTTTATTTCTACTACTTTCTGTGGTAAACTGCCTGTTAGTAGTAGAAGTGTTGATATGTCCTTTGATGTAGAAACTACCATAGGTAAGTCTACCAGGATTTCTGAGATGATAGAAGATTGTGATATGGAACTAGAAGGTCATATATTTCCTATTAGACCGTTTGTGATGACCTTAGGTGGTTTCGATATGGTTCTTGGGATGGATTGGTTAACGGATTACGAGGCGAACATTATGTGTCGCAAGAAGATGATTCGTCTGACAAGGCCTGACGGGAGTAAGGTGTCGGTTTATGGGGATCGGGTCACGACGATCTCGAAAGTAATCTCAATGGCGGTGGTGGGAAAGTGCATGAGGTGTGGATGTAGTGCCTACTTGGCTTACGTGAAGGATGTAGAAACACCAACACCACAACTGTCTGATGTACTGGTTGTGTGTGACTTTCCAGATGTGTTCCCAGAAAACTTACCAGGAGTGCCACCTAACCGTGAGATCGAGTTCCAGATTGACTTGATACCAGGTGCCCAACCTGTTGCCAAGGCACCGTATCGTTTGGCTCCAACTAAGATGAAAGAGCTAATGGAGCAGTTGCAAGAGCTGCTTGAGAAGGGGTTTATTAGACCGAGTATCTCTCCTTGGGGTGCTCCGGTCTTATTCGTGAAGAAGAAAGACGGTAGTATGAGGATGTGTATTGACTACCGTGAGCTGAATAAGTTGACGATAAAGAATCGGTACCCGTTACCGGGGATTGATGATTTGTTTGATCAGCTTCAAGATACCAATTGGTTTTCAAGGATAGATCTTCGATCTGGCTACCATTAGCTAAAGGTGAAGGAGTAGAATATTCCTAAAACAGCTTTTCGCACGCGTTATGGTCATTATGAGTTTCTTGTCATGTCTTTTGGTTTGACCAATGCGCCAACTGCTTTTATGGATTTGATGAATCGAGTGTGTTGGCCAATGTTGGATAAATCAGTGATTGTGTTTATTGATGATATCCTGATTTATTCAAAGAGCGAGATAGAGCATGCCGGTCACATTCGGGAGGTTCTTGAGACATTGAGAAAGGAGAAGTTGTATGCCAAGTTCTCCAAGTGCGCATTTTGGTTGCGCGAAGTTCAGTTCTTGGGTCATGTGATGAACCTTGACGGGATTATGGTGGACCCGACAAAGGTGGAGGCGGTGATGCAATGGAAGTCTCCAAAGACGCCATCCGAGATTCGTAGCTTCTTGGGTTTGTTGGGCTACTACTGAAGATTCATTCAAGACTTCTCTAAGATCGCTTCTCCACTAACCAAGTTGACCTAGAAAGATGTAAAGTTTGTATGGGGTTAATCTCAAAAGAAGGCGTTCGAGGAATTGAAAACGAGGTTAACTCAAGCTCCTGTTCTGTCATTACCCGATGGAAGTGAAGATCTGGTGGTCTATTCTGATGCTTCCTACTCCGGGTTGGGGTGTGTGTTAATGCAGAGAGGGAAGTTTATAGCCTATGCATCCCGACAGTTGAAGGTTCATGAGGTCAATTATCCTACTTATGACTTGGAGCTAGCAGTCGTGATCTTTGTGTTAAAGATTTGGAGGCACTATCTTTACGGGATGAAGTGTACCATATTCATTGACCACAAGAGCTTGAAGTACTTCTTTGAGCAGAAGGACCTGAACATGAGGCATAGACGATGGTTGGAGCTCATAAAAGATTATGATTGCGAGATCCATTACCATCCAGGCAAAGCCAACGTGGTGGCGGACGCCCTTTGCAGAAAAGAGAGACCCGAGCCGATTTGGGTGAAAGCTTACCAGTTGATCATGACCTCTGATGTGATGAATCAAGTCAAAGAGTTTCAAGATGAGGCATTAAAAGAAGATCATCTTAACTCCGAAAGAATGAGTGGTCTGATTGTGGAATTGGGTGAAAACACACTCGGTGTTAGAACCCGATTCGGACGGATGTGGATTCCTTGTTTTGGGGATCTACGCATGAAGATTTTGGACGAAGCTCATAAAAACCGATACGACTATTAATCCAGATGCCACAAAGATGTATCAAGACACGAAGAAAGATTATTGGTGGGCCGGGTATGAAGTGCGATGTGATGGAGTATGTGAGTAAATGCCTTACTTGTCTAAAAGTGAAGGCCGAGCATCAGAACCGTATGGGAGGATCCAACCTTTGGATATATCGGAATGGAAGTGGGAGCACATCACCATGGATTTCATTACAAAGCTACCGCGTACCCCAAAAGGGTATGATGCTATATGGGTGATTGTTGATCGTCTGACGAAGAGTGCTCACTTTCTACCGATCCGCGAGACATATTCATCCGAGAGGTTGGAGGATCTTTTCATTAAGGAGATTGTAATTCGTTATGGTGTATCAGTGCTATTGTGTCTAATCGTGACACCCGATTTACGTCAAAATTTTGGAAGAAATTCCACGATGCTATGGGGACGAGGTTGCACATTAGCACGACTTATCATTCTCAGACATATGGTCAGTAAGAAAGGATCATCCAGACCTTGGAGGATATGCTTTGTGCTTGTGTTATCGATTTTGGAGGAAGTTGGGATGACCATTTACCGTTAGCTGAGTTCTCATATAACAACAGTTATCATACCAGCATTGGTTTGCCCCCTTATGAGATGCTATATGGTAGGAGATGTAGGAAACCCATGTGTTGGGGTGATATTGGTCAGAAAAAATTAGGCAGCGTCAAGGTCATCGAGGCTACGACTGAGAAGCTTGAAAAGATCAATGCGTTCATGAAGGCATCCAAAGATAGACAAAAGTCGTATGCTGATAAACGACATAGACCGATTGAGTTCCAGGTGGTGACAGGTTATGTTGAAGGTCTCACCTTTGAAGGGTATCATTCAGTTTAGAAAGCAGGGCAAGTTGAGCCCGAGATACATAGGGCCTTTCCGAATCATTGCTAGAGTAGGAGAGGTGGCCTATAGATTGGAGTTACCAGATAAGCTAAGTGGAATTCACCCGACATTCCATGTATCTCATCTGAGAAAGTGCCTAGCAGACAAGGATATGATTATACCACTGGAGGATATCAAAGTAGATGAACGGCTCAATTATGTGGAGCAACCAGTGACGATCATTGATCGGAAAGAGAAGAGGTTGAGGAATAAAGTGGTTCCACTTGTGCGTGTACAGTGGAAGCACAAGAAGGGATCTGAGTCTACGTGGGTGACTAAAGAAGAGATGAGACAGCATTACCCACGTCTGTTTGAGGAATAATAGGTTTTGGGGACGAAACCTATTTAAGGGGGTGGACTTGTAACACCCAATTATTTTCTTTGAAACCGACAAAAGAAAGAAAAGAAATAAAGTTCAAAGTCGAGGGACCAAACTTGCCAAACGGCAAAAACTTGAAAGAGTGGGAGATTAAGAGGGGAGGGCAGCCCACACCCCCCCCACACTCACAAATTTCCGGTCATAGAGAGAAGAGAGGAAGAAAAAAGGTTTCAAGCTTTGGTTTTCGTGGATTCGAGCGTGAAATTTGAGTGTAGTGGGTTGGATTGAAGCTCTACTCGACGGGGTTGTTTGTGTGAGTTCTAGGACCCCTCTTTTACACGTTTTCTACTGATTTGGGGCTGGAACATATAGTGAAACCCTTTTTGAAATGTGTGTGTTGAACCCATGTGTATGTGTTTGTGTGTGATGTGAATGGGGTTTGTTTTCGGGCTTGTGTGTGCTTGAATGGTGTCGTTGTATGTATTCCTAAGGTTAAGGATGGTTAGTTTGGGCTTAGAAGAGGTTTGAGAGGGTTTGGAGGCCGAAAAGTGCACATTGGGTTCGGGATGAATAGCATTCTTCATCAGCTAGGGCTATGCGACCGAATGGCTTGCGACTAAGGTTCATTTGCATGCGAGTCGTGCGACTGGAGTCCATACGCTTGTGAGTCGTGCGACTGAAGATCATTCACATGGGGGGTCATGCGACTGAGGTTCATATGCCTAGGTCCATCCGCATTAGCTCCATTCACACATATGTCCATCCGCATTAGGTCCATTCGCACAGATGTTCATCCGCATTAGTTCCATTCGCATAGGACTCATCCGCATTGTGTCCATCCGCATTAGGTCCATTCACATAGGGCCCATTTTCCTGGAGTTTAGTCGCTTGGGAGGCCATACGACTGAAGGGTGCCCATATGCCCAAGTAGGGCTTATGTACCCGAGGGAACATAGTTTATTTACTGACTTTCAGATAAAAGTGCAGATGTAAGTTTTGACAAGGGAGGTTCCCGGGGTCATGTAAGATGACTTTTGAGGTCATAGAGGTTATGTTGGGCATGCATGATGATGATTTATGATGATGTATGTTATGTATGTATGATGCCCGGTATGATGATGTTGACTGTGTATGTTATGTTCCTTATTTTGTATGATTATTTTCCTTGGCTTTGCGTTGAATGTTAATGAATGAAATGAAAAGTATTATGTAACGTAAAGTGGAAGATAATGAAAAGAGGAACAAAATGAAGAATGCATGCATTAATGAACGAACGAACATAAGAAAGTCTTGCAAGCAAATGTATGGAGGTTCACATGTAACATATTGTAACTTTTTTGGTTAATTTAAAGTTAACTTTGTTAATTCTTTTAAGGACCATGTTTGCCTAATATGAAACTTGGGGATTATTTATGCTTGACTCTTTGAATTCATTAAGTATGTTCCTTTTAATTAAAAGCTAATAATTAATCTATTGAATTGTGTATTATAATATTACTAATAGATTAATAATAATAATAGTAATAATAATAATAATAATAATGTTAATAATAATAACTAAAATAATAATAATAATAATACCAGAAAGGTTAATAACTTATAAACATAGTATTAACTTAAAAATGTTTAAAATCTATTTAAGTTGGGGGGTTGTTTTTGTTTTTTATAAACTTAAAGAAAGTTATTTGCATAAAATAATAAACCTTGAAAACTATAGGGGCTAAATGTGTATATTTTTAACCCAACCAAATTCTTCCCCCCCCCCCCCCGTTTTTCCGGCCAATGTCCGGCCAACCGCCGGCCGCGGCTCCGGCAAGGCCCAAAACCGCCAAAATCCATCCATTCTTGATCCGAAATCGCTCACAAACCTTTCTAGAACATGATTCGAACGGTATACATCGTTTAATCAAGTTAAAACATCCGTTGCTAGTCGAATCGAGTACATAACCGAAACGTCTTAAAATCCATAGCCGTTCGAGCATTAACACCTAATAATAATTATTAAACTCACCTAAATAATCATCTATCAATCACTAATCGAATACAACATTCAATTACATCTGAAACAAACCCAAATATCAAATTAGATCACCCTTCTTGTCGCTAACCTGTAACTAGTCCAACACCAACATCTGGAGTTCAAAATCCAAAATTGATTAAGGGCTTTGATTTGTGATTGCCCTTCGAAGCTTCACATAAAGTTAATTTGATTATCATCATCATTTGAGCATCAAACCGGTGCTATGTGGTCGCGAATTGTTCTTCGTCGTGTTCATCTCGAATTCATCTTTAACCGGGTAATTGAAATCATATACTTACTCTATTTTACATGGGTAACAAAAGCCCTATGAATTTAAGCATTAACAATAACGAATTGATCTCAAATTTGGCACTAATCGAAACTAGGGTTTATGGTATTTGGGGAGATTTACTTAGATTATGTTTTAAGGATTAAAAACAGGGTTATCTCGCGGCCGAGGCCATTGGTTCACTGGTTAAGACATGGGCATCTTTAACATGAGGTCCCGGGTTCGAACCCTGGGACCCTCATGTTTTTGTTTTAAGGCTTTTAGGCCTTCAATTTAGATCCAAATTTTTTTAAAATTTATAAAAATCATTGTTTAATCCTAAGACACCGTATTATTTTCTGTAAAATTATTTTATGAAATATTCTAATATTTTATTAAATATTTTAGACAAATAATATATTTAGTTATTCTTATAAAATAGACCTTAAATAGTGGGTTAAATCACTAAATTAATTGTTCAAACAATATCGATATATTATTGTCTAAATGATGATTATTTTAATAGTTATAAAAGTTTTTTCAAACTGATAACTAAATTTTATTACAAGTTATTTTCCTTTGCAATACGTTATACAAAAATGCTAAATTAGTATATTCTATTTTTCTCATTGAAACTAAGCATAAGTATTATTTCATTTTATTAATTTAGTTAAGAAAACCCCCACATACCAACTTGAAACCCTAACTCTTGTGAATTCGTTAAATTTATTATTAAACTTAAAAATCTTGAAAATATATATATATATATTTAGGTATCTCGTGAAGGTTTACGTTGGAACGTCGACTATTATTTTCTATTATTCATCAACTTATATCTTATTGACCAAGTGAGTATTTCTATATCCCTTTTTATCTTTCCACACTTTTGAGGTGAAACATGTTACCTTATAAACATTGCACTTGTAAACACGTTTGATGCTTGTAAACTTATGGCAATTCACTTGTATGTTATGGTTAGATGATCTTTGTAGCTACCATGTAATGTCGAATATATGTACAATAATTAACTATTGCTAGCCTAGTGACGTCATAGATCTATGGGCCTGACAAGCCTGCTTGGTTGATCCAAGTACACTTAGCTAATCGTATATGCTTGTAAACGTTTAAGACTTGTAAAAATTTGTCAAGGTTTGATTGTGCATTCTGTCTTACATCTCTAGTTACTTTTCTCTCTAACTTACAACATGAATTGCCATATTTTATATACTTATGTATCGAAAACTATGGAAATCTCACCAACATTATTGTTGACATTTTTATTTTTAACATATTTCAGGAAATACTCAAGCTTGATTTCTACTCTTTGAAGCTTACACCTAGGAATGGACCTAGATAAATAAATGAAATAAAATGACTTGTTTCATCTTATGTTATGTTTTTTTAATTTCTTTGAGACTTATGATTGTAATGGTACAATGGATCTTATGATAATATATATTGGGGTATTAATAACATTATGTGGTTGTGAACGATCTTAACCCTCACACCTCGATGTTTCCGCCGTCAAGGTTGGGGTGTGACAGATTGGTATCAGAGCCATAACTATAGGGATCTAGGTTATTAGAAATAGTGACCTAGACTATAGTATGCATGAACCTATAGAATTATATTTCTATCTTGTACATTATGCTACATAATGCTGTGCCTTTTTATGTGCAATTTGATGCCTTAGCATAGGATTGCTTAAAAATTGTTACTTGTCTCCCTAAACTTAGCTTGGACTCTTTGACTCTCCCCGAACATAAAACTTCTTAATCTTATTCTCGACGACACGTGGAATCTTATGCCTATGCTTATGACTTGGATCTTTAGCGTTATGTCTAATCAATATAAATCTCATCAAGGTTTTGATTCCATGAACCTAAGAAATATTGTGTGACACATAGACACCTGTATCCTGGATTTCCTGGCAAAAGGCCTTCGGGCTAAGGCAAACATTTCGCATAAATCCTACGGGACTAGTCATGCTTACATGGGGATTTCTGGGATGAGTGATAAACTATGGCCAATATACACAAGTTGTAAGGCAATGGGGTCAAGTCACCTTGACGGTGTCAACGTTTCCAAATGGTAATGCGTTACCAAATGGAATCATTCCGTGTGCCTTACAACCCTTAGCTTGTCCTTGTCTAAACTATTATCCTTTGTTATCCTCATTCCCGTAACTAACTCATTTTTGTATATCCAGCATGTCTCGTCACCATGGAAAGCGTGAAAGTTCTGACCGTAAACTAGCTGCAATGATCGCCCAGCAAATGCTGCCGTCATCCCGACCATGGTTGCTGAACTTAATAGCACCCTAATGGCTAATAGCAACAACACCAATAGGAACAATAGCGGTGCTCATGGAGAAAATAGCAACAACCAAAACGGGAACAATCGTACTTGCATTTTTAAACACTTCAACTCGTGCAAACCCACTAACTTTAGTGGAAAAGAAGGAGCCACTGGACTTCTCGAGTGGTTTGAAAGTATGGAGAACACATTCATTGTTAGCGAGTGCCCTGATGAGTTCAAGGTTCGCTATGCCACAAGTGTTCTTCAACAACGGGCACTAACATGGTGGAATAGTGAAACGAGAAACCGTGGGACTAAGGTTGCAATGGCGTTGCCCTGGAAGAATTTAAGGATATCATGATCCAAAAGTTCTGCCTGAGGAGCGAGTTGCAAAAGCTAGAGGAGGAGTTCTGGAAACTCAAAAAAGATGGTGGGAATCACTTGGCTTATTCCACCTGGCATCATGAGTTGAGTATGCTCCTACCACCTATGGTGGACACCGTGCCCCGTAACATTGAGAATTTATCAAGGGGGTGCCACCTCAAATTCAAGATGTCGTGGTGGGTAGTAGGCCCACAACTTTGGAGGAGGCGATTACTATCACTGCACAGCTCACCGAGAATCATATAAGAGCTGGCACGATGTCGGCAAAGGGTTCCAAGTCTACAGCGAAGGTGACACCCGAGGCAACAAAGGAGGTAAAGGCCGAGTCATCTTCTCAAAACAAAAAACGTAAGTTCACCCCGACGCGCAACTACGCTGTGACCGCACCCAATGCTCCTAAAAACAAATGGTGGTTGCAAATCAAGCCCCCGTGGCTAGAGCTTATGCTGGTCCATATCCCATGTGTAACACGTGCAAGTACCACCATGCGAGCAACATCCCATGCCGAGTCTGCTCGTTGTGTGGGAAGTATGGTCATTTGGTGGCTACATGTCTTCGTGCACCAAACAACACTGCCATGCTTACCAACCGAACCTGTTATAACTGTGGCGAGCCTGGTCATATTCGTCCGCAATGTCCTCGCTATGCGAGAACTGTGCCACCGGCTCGTGGAAGGGCTTTCAACATCAACGTCAACCAAGCACAAGCCAACAACGACGTGGTGAATGGTACGTCATTGAACTTCCTTTGGTCCTTTCTTGTCTTGTAAAAATTCCTATCTATGTTCACCATACCAATAATAGGTTGTTACCAAACAGGTATGTATCTTGTAAATAGTCATTATGCTTCCGTATTGTTTGATTTGGGTGCCGATAGGAGTTTCGTGTCCCTGGAATTTGAACCTATACTTTCTAAACCGCGTTAATCTGGAAAGATCTTTCACGGTCAAGGTCGCCGATGGAAAATCTATCGTCGTGACGTCGTAATACGCGACTGTACCTTAAGCCTTAATGAACACGAGTTTTTCGTCGACCTTATTCCTATGCAATTGGGAAGCTTTGATGTTATCATTGGTATGGATTGGTAAGCCAAGCATCGTGCGGAAATTCTACGCTTCGAGAAGTGTATCCGAATTCCTTTATCGACTGGTGATACTTCGAAGGTCTTTGGGGGAAATCATCCAAAGACTCAAACTCATGTCTTGCATCAAGGCCCGCAAGTACTTAAGTAAAAACTACATGGCTTTCATGGCATATGTAGTTAATACGAAAGCCAGGGTAAGGAGTTGAAAGACATTCTTGTTGTGCGGGACTTTCCGAGGTTTTTCCCGAGGATCTTAAAGGGTTACCTCCCGTGCGAGAAGTTGAGTTCAAGATTGACTTAATCCCTGGTGCAAACCCTGTGGCTAAATCGCCTTATCGTCTTGCACTGTCTGAAATGCAAGAACTCGCTAGTCAACTGCAAGAGTTGACCGATAAGGGTTTCATTCGCCCTAGTTCATCACCATGCGGTGCACCTGTATTATTTGTGAAGAAGAAGGATGGTTCATTTCGTATGTGCATCGATTACCGAGAACTCAACAAGCTTACTATCAAAAACCGATACCCTCTTCCTCGAATCGATGATCTCTTCGATCAACTCCAAGGAGCAACTTAATTCTCAAAGATCGATCTACGTTCTGGGTATCATCAACTACGTGTTCATGATGATGATATTCCAAAGACCGCTTTTCGTACTCGATATGGACACTACGAGTTCATGGTCATGCCTTTTTGGCTTGACCAATGCACCTGCCGTGTTCATGGATCTCATGAATCGAGTATGTAAACCGTATTTGGATAAGTTCGTGATCGTGTTCATTGATGACATTCTTATTTATTCCAAGACGAAAATCGATCACGAGATGCACTTGCGACAAGTTCTTGGACTTTTGAAGAAGGAACAATTATACGCCAAGTTTTCCAAGTGTGAATTTGGTTGGAGGAAGTTCAATTCTTAGGGCATGTGGTGAATAGCCAAGGAATTCACGTGGATCCTGCTAAAATTGAAGCCGTGAAGAATTGGTGTGTTCCCACAACCCCAACCGAGGTTCGTTCTTTTTTGGGATTAGCAGGATATACCGTAGGGTCATAGCAAATTTCTCGAAGATTGCTAAACCGTTAACGGCGCTAACCCAAAAGAATCGACTCTTTGAATGGGGACCGGAGCAAGAAGAGGCTTTCGAGACGTTAAAATGCAAGTTATGTAACGCTCCTAGTCTCACACTTCCCGATGGAAACGATGACTTTGCCGTGTATTGTGATGCTTCTAATCAAGTTCTTGGTTGTGTTCTCATGCAACGAGGCAAAGTTATAGCATATGCATCGAGGCAATTGAAGGTTCATGAAGTGAACTACACGACTCACGATCTTGAACTTGGTGCTGTGGTTTTTGCATTGAAGATTTGGCGACACTATCTTTATGGGACACAATGCATAGTCTACACCGATCATAAGAGTCTCCAACACGTGTTCAACCAAAAGGATCTCAACATGAGACAAAGACATTGGATTGAGTTGATTAGCGACTACGACTGCGACATTAACCCTAGATGAATTGCTTGGTGCTCTAGAGGGGGGTTAAGCACATGACATGATCTAGATGAAAACGAATGATAATAAAAGTATGAAATGAACGATGATGAAGATAATAACTATTATTTATGTGTATGTATGATTATGATCACATGCGAAAGTAAAGGACAGTTTTAATGAAAGTAAAGTATGTTTTATTATAAAACTAGAACTCACTCAGCAACGCTAACTTTTATGTGTTTCCAGTTGGCAGGTAATGTTGTTGAGGATGGCACGGGGCTTCTACTCAGCTCTTTTGGATGGCATTCTTTTGTTAATGTTTTTGCATTGTAATGCGAACGGACGATGTTTTGAAATGAACGATTGTATTAACTTGCAAAAGCATTCATATTGAATTGAAAAGTTATTTTAATGTTCCGTTGATATGTTTATGAAGGTTAAATGTAAAATTATATGTTTTATGTGCAATGATCTATCAGCTATAAGCTTTCCAGGAACGGGGCCTTACAAGTACAAGCAGACATTCCCATTATGAGTTTGTCCTCTTGTTCTCACACCTTTAGTGATATCTCTAATGATGTTCTCAGCTGGGTGAGTGTTGTGAATCCCGAGCCTAAGGATCATATCTAGTTGCATGGAGAGATCTAGGTTGGAAAAGTTTTGCTCAGGATTTTTAACACTTGGACCAGCAGATGTCTCACACTCATTCAATGAAGATTGATTGAATGAAGGAGAGATATCATCAATAGCATTTTGTTGTGAAGCATCATTAACAGTTGCATGTTCCTCCAGATTGTTGCTTCCATTAGCTTGGTGTTTAGTAGTGTTTGAGTTGTCACTTAATGAGTTTTGAGGCTCACTTTGTTGACAACTTGATGAAGCTCCACCGTTTCTTAAGATAGTCATACTTTCAGGTCTTCCATATTTAGGAGCTTGATTTTCAGCAATTCTTGGAGAACTTGGAGTAGGTTTGGGTAACTCAAACAGTTGATCGTCATTAGAGTCACTTTGAGTTCATGATCCAGCTGAATAGTTTGAAAACAATTCTAAATTAAAGATATGGTCAAGACCGTTTCCCTTAACACAAGGAGTGTGCTCATTTACAATAATATTAAAAGATTCCTCAAATTGTTAATTGTTGATGTTATAAACTCTGTAGGCGATAGAGTTAGAGGAATATCCAACAAAGATAACATCATCTAATTTTTCAGCAAATTTTATCAGATTTTCCTTTATGTTAAGTATGGTACACCTGTTACCAAAGGACCTAAGAAAGCCAATGAACAGTGACTTCTTGTTCCATAGCTCATAAGGTGTTTTTCTATGAGGCTTAACTATAAGAACCCTGTTCTACACATACCACTGTCTATGCCCAGAATGTTAGAGGGAGCTTCGAATCAGTTAACATAGTTCTAGCAGTCTCAATAAGTTTTTATTCCTCCTCTCAGCAACACTATTTTATAAAGGAGTTCTAAGGGTATTATATCGTCTAGAAATCCCTTTTGAGTTACAGAATAAGTCAAGAACTTGATTCTTAAACTCAGTCCCTTGATCACTACTTATTATCTTTACCTTGTTATTAATTTGATTTTCAATTTAAGAATAAAAGATTTTAAAGTTTTAGCAGTTTTATCTTTAGTTCTTAAAAGAACACCCATGTAAATCTAGTAAAATCATCAACAATGACAAGGCAATATGATTTCTTCCAATGCTTATTATACTTGTGGGACCAAATAGATCTATGTGCAATAAGTGTAATATTGTAGTGATAGAGTTAACTTCTTTGGATTTATGAGATGTCTTGTGTTGCTTCGCTTTCAGATAGGCAACACATTATCTTTACAGATAAATTCTTTATTAGGCACACCATGTACCGAGTTATTTTTAACCAAAATTTTTATGATTTTATAATTAACAAGACACATTTGTTTATGCCATAGATTTGACTCATCACTATTAGCTTTGGAAAGAAAGCATGATACTTCACCTAATGGGGAAGCATTATTGATATCTAGCTTGTACATATCCCCTCTCCTGTGAAAACGAAGAAGCACCAATTCTTGAGGAATTGTCATCCCGAACTTAAGGATAATGCACTCATATTCTGTGAAAAGCATTTGGTGCTTTTGATCATAGAATTGAGAAACATTCAAGAGATTGTGTTCAAGTTGCTTGACAAATTTTAACTTACTATGGATACATTACCTCCGCCAGAAATGTATCCTCCGGGTTCACCTCCAAAATGTATAGGACCTCTATCAAAATATTGAAATTATTGAAGAAGAGATTAGTTCCAGTCATATGCCTGAGTATCCACTATCTACAATCCACACATTACCATTTTTGTCATGTGGATGTCCCTGCACATAAGGTAAAAAAGTTAGTTACCATTGGAAACCCAAGCCTTGTTGGTCTTGGGCTCTTCCAATGTAGATAACATAATTGAACCAAAATGTATGCATGAAGGTTCAATTGTGGCTTGTGAAGAAGAATTTTGGGCTACAACATCTTCTCTGATCTTCCATTCCATCCTTTGGTTGATCAGTGTAGATAAGCTTGATGAAGCTTGAGCAGCATAGCTTACTACCGAGCCTTCTTTCCAAGACACCTTTTCTTCCAAAGCAGTCTTTTTCTTGGAAGTATCAAAGCAATCTTTTTGTTTCTTTGAATTTTCTTTGGCTTGTCTTCTGAAGCTATTTTCCCTTCGGAAGAATGAGTTTCTTCCGAAAGAAACTTAGCTTCGGAAACAAGCTTTTCTTAACACTTAGAACAATGTGATAAGGTCCAAATGTGAAACCCTCCTTGACTCCTTATTTTTTAACATTGTTTGCATAATTTTTGTGCTAGCAGGATTGTAGTAATAATCTTTAGTCATGTGGTTGTGCAGACCACACATTATGCACTTAATGTTACTCTTAACGAGGTGTAAGGATTGTTGTTTCTTGCACTTTTTTTCATCATCAATAGTCTTTCCCTTCAACTTCTGATCCTTCAGCTGGATTGGAGTGATAGTATTACACTTTTCTCCTAGATCAGAACTTCCAACCACTTGAAATCCGGCTGAAATGAATACACCCCTTTGCTTTGGGTCTATCTTCAGCTTGGACTCACCACTTTCTTGGTAGTTTTTATGGCTACCTTAGCTTTGTTTCTTCTGGCTTTAATGGTCAGAAGTTGATGATTACTAGTGTGGATGGGGTTTTCTATCTTGTCCTTCCCTATGATGGTCTCCATAGTTGCATCATTCTTCTTCTCATGAGGTAGTGGTTCCTAACCCACTTTTGTTCTGATAGCATACCTTTGAGTGGGAGGATGATGTAATAATGGTTTTGAATTTATGCTCTTCAATAGCATTCTTCCTTTCTTTAGCCTCAACTATTACTAACTAGGCTTGAGGCTCAGTTAACTTGGAGATTAAATCCTTGATTTGAGCCTTGTAGTTTGAGTGTTTATGTTTTAAAGAAGAAACAGTTTCTCTAACTCCTCGATTTTCATTTTATAGTTAGACTCTACTCTTTTAAAATCAGATTTTAGAATGTTTGAGGATTCAATATCATATTTAATTTCCATGTTATAGTCTTGATATAGTTTGACTTTAGCAATACAAGCTCGAGTACAAAGGTATTCATGTATCTTGTTGTCATCAGTTCCAGCCATGAGTGCTTGAGTAGGGGTGACATCTTGCACCATGAAGCTCTAATCAACTTTTTAAGCAACAGTAGCAGGCTGTTGTTCAGTTGATCTTGAAGTGGCTTTTGGTGTGGCAGGATGTGTGGAGGCTTGACCAAGTTCGTTGCAGTTGTAACACTTGGCCTTAGTTTTGTCAAACCTAAATTTTTTGTTGGTTAGGATCTCAGGGACCTGCCTTCTAGTTCTTTTAAAGAACTTCTTTTCTCTATAAGTCAAAAGAGTCATTTGTTGGACAATATCCATGTATTCAACATCATCTGGGCTGAAGCATTCTAGATCATCAAAAAAAACTAAAAATTACTAGAATGTTTATTTCTTAAAACAAGGCACAATTTTCCTAGAAAGGATTTTATTGAGCCTATTAAGACCTTGGTGTCTTAGTAAAATTGATGTATGGTCCAAAAGAACATGATGGCTATTGGAGTGAGTTAGTAACTTTTAGGGTTGAGGAGTTCTTGGGCCTTCAGCTACAAGTAGGGCGTTGCTAACACGAAGGCTAGAGGTTCTACTCATCTGGTGACCTCTCTGAGTTTCTATCTCTACACATTATCCATCAAGAATGCCATATAGTCCAATATTCTAAGAGTGTTCAGATTTTCTGTCCTCTTGATAGAGATATAATAGAAAGTCCACTTATGAGGAAGTGCACTCATGAATTTCCTTACCAGATCTCTCTTTTCAAGAGTCACTCCCAAAGACTGAAGTGATGAGATAAGGACCATATATCTGAAGTATTGTCGTTTAGGGTCTCTGTAACACCCCAAAATTTCTATTTAAACGGAAGGAAAAGAAAAGTAAATAGAAAGAATGGAAATTGTGCACAAATGGAAGGGGACAAAGTGTACAAAGTACAAATCTTATTATTTTAAGATATTTAAGGGCATGGGTGCCCATTATTTCTTCTTCATCTTTTCTTCACGGTTGAAAAGAAGAAGAGAGAGAGAGACTCTCGTTCTAGAGAGAGAAGGAGGAAAAAGAAGCTGTAAAAGGTAAGTCTTCTCTTCTTTGAGCTCGTTTCAGCTGGGTTTCGAGTTCTTGATCGAGGTTCTAGTTGTTTAGAGTTTGTTTTCGGGATTCAAAGAGCTGAATCGAAGTGGGTCTTTAACGGGAAGAGTGTTGCTCAAAAGCTGCTAAAGGTGATTTTCTAGAACCCATCTTTTACTGATTTTTAACTGATTTGGGGCTATTATGCATACCAAGTGATGTTTTCAAGTAAAACCGTGGATTTACAGCTTTATGTTCAAATGTTGTATGTATGTATGCATGTATAGTGATGATTATGGGTTAGAGATGATGTTTAGCATGCTTAGATGGCCTTAGTATGTTAGATCTATGTTTGGGTATGCTTAGAATGAGAATCGGGTGAAATTGGTGGCATAGAAAAGATTTCAGAATGTCTGATGAACATGAACAGTGGTTCATGCGCCCAAACAGTTGTTCATGCGTCCAGCATGAGTGGCCAGACGCCTAAGTGTTGGCCATGCGCCCAAGGGTGGGTCACGCGCCTAAATAGTGGCCCATGCGCCCAGCATGTTGGCCCATGCGTCTAAATGTTGGCCATGCGCCCAAGGGTGGGTCATGCGCCTAAATAGTGCCCATGCGCCCAAGTGAAGAAAAGGCTAAGTGTGGACCATGCTCCTAAATAGTGCCCATGCGTCCCAGAGATTGAAACGGCTAAGTATTGGCCATGCGCCTAGGCAGTGCCCATGCGCCCAAGTGCTTGAAACGACTAAGTGTTGGTGATGCGCCTGAATAGGGCAGAAACGCCCAAACAATGACCATGCGCCCAGACTGTTTTATACTTAGAATTTTTATGCTCATGCGCCTGGAAGGACCCATGCGCCCACTTTGGACTTAAGGTTTTCTAAGTGGTTTTTAAGAGGTAATATGGGGAGATAAGCCTGGTTATGATGTGATGGCTTACGATTGATGTGTGTTATGCATGTATGATGTGCCTGTATTGGTGATGGTGTATGTTTATGTTTATGTGTGTTCCTTATTATATATGTATGTCTTCCCTTGGCTTTGCGTTGAACATTAATGAATGTAATGGAAGTATTATGTAACGTAAAGTGGAAGATAATGAAAAGAGGAACGTAATGAACGAATGCATGCATGAATGAATAAATGAATAAAAGAGAAAGTATTGAATGGCTTGCAAGCATATGTATGAGGTGAGCGACTCTGTGTCGCAACAGACTCGAAAGAGGTCCTTGTCGCGTATCCCGGTATTGTGTCAGTTTTCGGACATGAGTCAGGGGTTGTTTGTCAGACCCCGGCACAGTACCAGTCTTCGGACATGAGGCGGGGATATTGCATGAGACGAGATAATGAGGTGAGCGACTTTGTGTTGCAACAGACTCGGATGGAGTTCAATCCCCGTGATTGACTCGTATGGGATCTTTGTCACGTATCCCGGTGCTGTGTCAGTCTTCGGACATGAGTCGGGGGTTTGTGAGCAGGCCCCGGCACAGCATCAGCTTTCGAGCATGAGTCGGGGATATTTCATGAGACAAGATTCGAGTAATAAAAAGTAATGAACGAAAGGTAATGTATGAATGAACGAACGTATGAATGAACGTAAATGAATTATCGTAATAAAGTACAACATAGGATCCTTGTCATTCGACCTCAGTAATCGTGGCTGAGTGCCACGAAGAGGGTAAAGTCTGACCAGATCTAGAAAGAGAAGTGAACGATAATGTAATACGTTGAATGAACAAAGTTAATGAACGTAATGGAAGATAATAATGTTATTATCTGTATGTACGTATGATGCATGATCACAAACAGTTATAAAGTATAGCATGTTTTGAAATAAAGTAAAGAACGGTTTTAACACAGCAAAGTATGTTTTATTATAAAACTAGAACTCACTCAGCGTCGCTAACTTTTGTATGCATGATAGTTGGCAGGTATATGTTGATGCTGAGGATTTGCAGACATGGATGCATAAGCTACTAGAGCGTTTTGAGGCTGGCATCCGTATTTCGACATGTCTTGTATTTTGAGATGAAAACAAATGTTGTAATTGACATGTTTTTAATTGTAAATGAAAGTTTTAAATTTCGCTGCAAAACTAATGTATATTTTCTAATGTTTTATGTGCGATGAACCACCAGTTGTAAGGTGCCCGGGAACGGGGCCTTACAGTCTCTCCAGCATCATAAGTGAAGTTCTCGAACTGTTGCTTCAGGGTGTCTCTCTTAGACTCTTTGGACTTGGTGAAACCAGAATACATCAATGTCAAAGCATCAAAGAGTTCTTTGGCCGACTAATAGTGCTCACAGCCTACCATGATGGAGTTTGGTATGGTTATAAGTAGTATAGTCATGGCTTTGCTATCAATATCCATTTTCTTGAAGTCTTCTTCTGAGTAGTCTTTAACAACTTTCTCTATCATGTCATCATTACCAGTCGGTGCTTCCACATCTGGCTTGTAAGGACCATGGGTGATAAATCTCCACATTTTGCCATCTTGATACCTAATAAAGGCTTCAATACATTTGCACCAAGATCTAAAGTTATCAGGGGTGATGATAGGAGCTTTAGCCATCGTTCCCATTTCAGATTAAGATGATTTCTAGTTGAGGGCCATTTTAAGTGAAGTGAGTGTATGAGTAATGAAAGAAGTTGATTTGGGATGGTAAGATCTCACAATCAAGAGCCTAAAGAGCTCTTATACCATTGCAGGATCGGATATGGTCCCTCATTACAAGTATTTTCTCTCAAACTCACTAAGTCACACTCGAATGATGATGCAAAATCCTTTAAGAGTTGATGATATATACTAAGTAAGAAAAACACAAGAGATAGTTTTCAAGATACTTGTATATATAACTTCTCGACTCAAAGTTTACAAGACTCTTACAAGCATGCTTACTGAGATTACAATGAGAACTATATATACTACTATCTAGAGTCGGTTATACTAAGATTACTAGCTGGAACTACTACTAAATAAATACTACATTGTTAGAAGTAAGGTTTCTAATATAAAATACTATCCTAGATTAGGTAGTCATGATAGGTCCATGACTTACTTTTTTGTCACCAACTAAGTTGGTAACTATATTACTAATAAAGAATGAACAGTGAAACAAAGTATGGTCAACTACATGGGTGTGAGAAAACGCCATGTAGTAATTCAGATGTTGCAGCGACTTGTCAAATGGACCATACTTTTATCCACTGGTTCATAGTAGGTTCTTCCGAAAGTCAACTGGCTTCAAAAAAACAAGTTCTTTCAAAGCCACTTATAATTTGGAACAATCTACTTCTTCTAAGACTACTACTAATCTTCAAGACTATATACTTTGGAAGTCTTTTTCTTGAAACTTTCTAAGTGTTTGTCTTTGGAAAAGGAATTACTTTGTCTTCGGAAAACTAAGTTCCGTTTGGAAGTTCTTCTAACTTTAACCTTTGGAAGTGCAGCTTTGCCTTCGAAAGTCTTTATTTTGTTGCACCAAAATCATTCTAAGTGTTTTTTTGGTCGCACCGGTCTTTCTTGACCCAACAAGACCATGACATATTTAGGTAGGGGGTTTTGGTTCAGGAGACATAATTGAACACTATGTTGAAAATCATGATTATAGCACTGATTCCAATAATGAGAAGCATGATGATGGAAAAGGCCAGAAGATGTTGATGAATCGTTGGTTTATGATAGCATCACACTTAGAGTATTGAAAATTTATAGTATGTTTTGTTAATATATTTTGGTGTTGTGCATAACTTGATAGTGTTCCAGTTAAATACAGGAAAATCTCTCAAAAGTTGAGTCAATAAAGACTATTAATTTAGAAGGCAAGGTGAAATTTGAAAAGGCTACTAGAGAAGCAAAAAACTATTTCAATTTAGTAAAGAGGTGGATGTATTTCAGGATATTTATATAGAGTTGTTTCATTGTTTAGTTGAAATGGAAAATGTTAATCATGCGTAGGAGATGAATTTACGAAACATAGAGAGAAAAAACAAATGAACTAAAGACCCTAGAATCATTGAAAGTACCTATTCATGAACCTCAAGTGTGGACAAAACTTATTGTAGAAGTAAATGATATTGTGGAGTTTGAATCAGCTCAAAGGATGATGGATACATGTTGAGACATGATTTTAACGATTGATCAACCTATAATCTGGACTAACTAAAGAGTTTAAAGAGTTGGATGAAGGGGTAAGAGGAACAGTAATTGGAAAAGTGGCAAGCAAAGAAGGTGAAATTGTCAAGGAAGGTAAAGAATGTGATATAGGAAAGGGTAAACGAACGAAACACCTTCGTCAAGATATGTTTCCCTTTATTGATAAGCCGATTGATATAAAAAAGGGTGTGTCAAATGAAGAGATGAAAGTATGGAATTATCTAATGTCAGGGATAATTTATGAGAAGTAAATTACTATTATTTCTATTTATATATAGTGTTTTGTTGACAAATATAAGTGACCCGGTGCAAATTTTGTATATGCAAGAAATATCAAGAGATTAAAAAACAACATGTGGAGAGGAGTGATGAAGAAGTAAGAGAGGATGCTAGAACATTTAGGTAAGTCCTTTAATTAATTATTACACTTTCTATTGGTGGTTTTGATACATGTATATAATAGTATAGTTTTAAACTATGAACTAGTTATGTATGGGTTAAAAAAGGCATGGTATATATGTAACATTATTGAAAGATAATAAAGAAATTTTATTTTTGAGTGGTATGTGTTCAAAAGAACCTTGTGTATGTCTAATATATTAAAGAACAATACTGGTACCTATAAAATATATATTTAAATAAATGATTTATGTAAATTTAAATTGTTTCTTCATGTACGCATGTGTAACAGTTTTTTATAAATTGATCAAAGATTAGTCAAAGTTGTATGGTACGTATAAACCATGGTGGTTGATGTGTATAGTAGGAAACATTATTTTTAACTGTTTTATGTTACATAGTGGGTACATATATGTAACCTACTAACGATGATTGTTTTGTTTGTAGTATTCCTATAATTGCAACAAAATATTAGGTAGAGACTAATTGTTACCAGCTGGTTAGCTTAAGCCCAAGACAACAAATCTATAATGATGTGATTAATTGTTGGGTAAAAGTGCTTAACCATGATGAAAATGATAGATGTCCAAGCTCACCCTGTCGTTTGTTCAGCGAAGTAAATCCATTTGTAATTATTTTAGAATTAATTGTTTAGTATTCTTTTATTGATTCTAACTAAGTGCATCTAAAATAATTAAAATACAGCTTGGGTGGATTGTTGATAGCCACAAAGAGACAGATGAGAAGAGATTAAGTCACCTGAAAGTAAACATTTTAAATATCGTAGACGAGTGTGAAAGTTTACTTGACATGAAGCAATTTGACATTTTATTATTTCCTATTCCGAAGAAGAATCATTTTTATTTGGCATGCTTTGAATTGAAGTATCAAGATGTTACAATGATCGATAATATGTGTGATTAGCAATGTGATTTTAGTTTTGAAGATCATCCGGAGTTCACAAAAAAGGAACACCTTTAAAAGTGGTAACATGTATGCAATACTTTTAATTTAGTATTTTTAAATTTAAATCTATAACATGAAGTTAATATATAATATAAACTAATTCAAATTTGCAGAAACACATATTTGTATCCTACTTGAGATGAGTTGGGGATCCAAAATGGAGAGATATTAAAGGCACATACCTTTAAAAGTTAAAAATTAAATGATCAACATCAAAGAACTATAAAGACTGTGGTATTTTCATAATGCGTCACATGAAAATGTTCATGATGAGTCAAGTAAAAAATCTTTTTTACAAGTCAAACTTGTCTCTATTCAAGGGGCTCACGATTGTGCAACGAAGTCTCCTATTCGGTGATATTCATTGGGATTGTGAGTTTCCAATAAAGGAGAACAAAATAAAGACTAAGATAAAAAATCTGGAAAAAAAAATATTGCTAAAAAATCCTTACGTCGCAAGCAAACATATATAGTAATAAAGTGTTGAAAGAAGTAGTATGATACACCATTTTGAACTTTTTGTTTTTGGTTACTTTTGGATCCATTAAACCAATATTTTCAGAACCTGATCGGAGATCAAATCGGTCTTCTTATGGGTTCACTAGTTAAACCGGATTAATAACCGGAAAAAATATCTATATTATATATAATCCACATAAAGTTTACAAATAAAACCCTACTAGAAACTAAAAACATTTTATTAGTAATAAAAAAATTATTTGAACATCAACTTTAATTCCTTTAATAAAATATAAACCTTTATTCATATTTAATAAGTAATACAACTATTATCCATATTTATTATAAGTAAAAATATCATCTTTATAGTCAAATAATTTTCCATCTCCCTTTTGCAACTTTTGATTTCACACTCTAAAAAAATCATTTTATCCTCTTTCTTCTCCCATGGTGTCCTCCTCCGATTTCACCATCTGCTTCCCCATCTGATTCACCTTCGTTTTCACCATCTGATTCACCTTCGTTTTCACCATCTGATTCACCTTCGATTTCACCATCCTTTTATCTTCTTTCTTCCCCATGGTCTCCTCCGATTTCACCATCAACTTCATGGTACCGTGAAAACACTGCATTGAACACAACAAATGTGTTGGATTGTTGAATGATGTTTATGACAACTAGAATTTAAACCCCCGTGTGTTGCCACGGGGTTATTTTATAAGATAGTGATTGTTTTTTTTGTCTAAGATTTTAAACACCATCGGTCTAACAGTTCAACGTAAATTGAACCACTAAAATGAAGGAAATTTTTTTAGAAAAGGATAAAATTAACAAAAATTTAGTTTTCTAAATAGAAAAAAGGTTAAATGATTACAACCCATTTGTCTTGTAAATATATATGATATTTTATTGTTCAAAAGAAGTTGGGTAACAAGGTGTGGCTATCTTTAGCCTGTATACAACTAAATATTTCATAAAATTGAAGATGCCTTCTCCACTTCTCATTTGTACTTTCTTTTTTTCTTTAACAGTTGAGGAGACATCAATATTATCGTCTCTTTCATCTCTCTCTATAGCTACCCATACGATCCATATCTGATCATTGCACGCCAACCTTCACCCTCTACCACCACCGTATACGAATCCGACTTTCAAGTCTCCATCTCCTCTAGTCTATTCCATCATCATTATCACTTCATTGGTAGTTGTGCATCATAACCCTAGATCAGGTCAAACCATCGTCAACCCACGGGTGCGAGCTCTCTCTCTCTAGACTCCATCTCTAATGATAGGGGCTATTCTGCATATAGTAAACTTTGGTGGCCCATAAGCAAACCCACAAAAGGTGACCAAATGTTTTAATACATATCACAATATCTTGGTTGTTTTATATTAATGTAACTAGTTTACATTTATAACAAACATCAACTGAATGTACACGTAAATTGGTGTTTATTCTAACAAAATATTCTGATACGTATAAGTAAGAATGTATGAAAATGTTACAGTCAACTCACATACAAAAGTAATTGAGAGGATATTATAACATGTAGATGTAAGCAATGGTGAAGATGTAAAAAGCAACAAAAGTTATAGAGTAAAAACAAATGATATTATATTACGTATATATAAGCATGTACAAAATTATATCTATGTATGTTACGTATACATCTAAAAGTTACAAGTGAAAATTTTGATACACTAATACGTATACACAATCAACTAAAAAAATTTGTTAGTCCATTCAGTAGCTCTTAAATGACTATATATTAGATGCAGTTTGCAAAAAACTTAATTTTTAAATTATATCTATGTATGTTACGTATATGTAAGTTAGTCTTTTTTATTAATATGTATATGTAAGTCGTATATGTAAGATTGAATAGCATAAAATCTAAACTTATACAAGTAATAGTACCTTTAAGGTTTTCAATAAATACCCTATAAATATAAATGTAATAAATACCCCATAAATATAAATGTAATAAATACCCCATAAATATAAATGTAAATGTATACAGCCAATATAAATGATAAAGAATTGTATTGGAAATGACATAAATAACCAATTGAAAGTAATAGATTATAATAAATAACAAATGAAATGTAAAAATTACTTGTGTAAAATTCAAATCGATAGATAATAAAAGAAATAAAGTAACATCATTTAAAACTTTAATCGCTTATAGTCTTCTTAATCTTCTTCCTCATTACATTCGCCTTCAAACGAATTATCTTTTGATGAATATTCTAATGATTCATCATCTTGAACAATTTTTTTAATCCTTCTTAACTAATTTTAATTTATTAGGGTAATTGCGAGAATCGTGTCCATGTACGTATTTCCTGCAGAAATTACAAAGCCTTTTAGGCTTCTTCCTCTTAACCTTGGCATTCTCACCTAGACCAATTAACCGCTTGTTCATTCCGCATCCTTTGTTCCTTATTCGATTAGGTGGATCATATGTACCTTTAACGGGCCCGAACTGATGTAAAACCTCTTCAATTACTATACCATTGCTCTTATATGAGTGATCATGAGGGAATTCGTTAAAAATTTGATTCTTAGTTATTGGAGAAGCTCGTCAAGCAATTTAAGATGCTCTGTATTCAACCTTAACTAATCCACACATTGTTGCATGGTGTTCATCAAATGATTTCTAAGTATAGAATTTTTAGACCGGTCTACGCAATACTTGTATTCCATACTAAAACCCCTTCTAGGTTTGCATCTATCCTCCAACATCCATGTACATATTGATCAGGTACTTTTTCAATCTTGTGATGCCTAAATACGCAAAATGCTTGACAACATAGATATCCAATCCATGTGAATGACATGCATGAACAAGTTATTGATTTTTCCGGCAAATCAAGTATAACCTACACACGTATGAATCAAAACTTTGTCGGATAACGAAAAAAAATTTTAAAACCGTATACGTGTCAATACAGAAATAAGAAAATAAAAGTTTACCTTAAACTCATTATAACAATAGATTTGTTATCTTGATGTGTTATTATATAAAAGTATATTCCATCTCTCTCTTCACGACTGACTAAGTAACATTAAGTTTTGCAAACTTATTAATCTCCTTTTGCACCTCTAAAAATATGTTGCATGTGTAGATCTCAGAAGCATGACTATCTATTAGTAATTTGGTGAGTAAATTAGGAACTGTGCTTGTGGTGTTGAACTTAAGGACACGTTGGTTGTATCATTGAGCATCTAAGCATTGTCATAACACAAAAAGAATTGAACAAGTGTGTTCGATGGACTAGAATTCACTTTAAGCTATGATTTAGAACTTTCACATCTTGATGTGGTCTTCATCAAGCAACACATTGGAATATCCTTAAAATATCTAGGAACCCACTGATCTCTTATGTAAAACATATCAGAGAGCCACTTTTGATTTTGCAAACCATGCTTCTCCATGATAACATACATCGCGTCTTAAAAGTCGATGGATCTAAGTACACATCCACACAAGCTTATGAATGGATGCACGAAGGTTTGTGTTGAATGGATGCATGAAGGTTTGTGTTATTTAATAAATGTCCAAAAACCTGTTGCAATTGACTAGAATTAAAATGCTTTTGCAAAAAGAAATTTTTAAAATTACAACTAACTATGTTACGTATATGTAGCATAGCTAAATAATCCATATTCACCAGACCATAATTGTGTGCTTTGATAAATCCATATAATAAGAAATCTGTAGTCCCTTTAATATATCTTAATTGATTAGATTTTAGATGTAGTTTGCAAAAGCTTATTTCGAAAAATACAACTAGCCATGTTACGTATATGTAACTTACTATGTTTTAATTCAAACGTATATGTAAAAATGCATAGCAGATAATCTAAATTTAAACAAGTAATAATACCTTTGACAAGAGCTTATTCGTGATATGCCATATACAAAGTCAGTGAATTGATTTTTCAAAAACAAATAATCTAAATTTAAACAAGTAATAATACCTTTGACAGGAGCTTATCGTGATATGCCATATACAAAGTCAGTGAATTGAATTTTCAAAAACACTATGACAACATGTTTCATTGCAGCGTCTTGGTCCATCAATACTAACAATGGTTGTTTGTTATTTGAGCTTTAATAAAACACTTAGCAACCATGTGTATGACTCGATAGTCTCTTCATACAACACCGCACTAAAAGTGACTTTTTATGATGATCCACTTCGGTGAATGGGACAAAAGTCATGTATACCTATATAAATTGTATAATTATTAAATTTGACAGAAACATATTAAAATATATATTTTTTAAATAACTTCTTGTTAGTCTGGTAGGTTGCATCAAATTCTAACACACCGCCAAACGCCTGATATTGACCTTGGATGCATCATCTACCCAAAACAAGTTCCTAATCTCATTGCAACCGTAAGGAAATTGAAAGTGAAGTTGTTTTGGGATAACACCATGTGTTGCATTGTAACACCTGGTTATTTTCTTTAAAGCCAAAAAAGAAAGAAAAAGAAAGAATAAAGGAGAAAAGGCATTTTACCCAAAGTTGAGGGGTAAAATGTGGCAAAAAGGGGAAAATTTTGAAACAGTGGGTAGAAGGGGATGGCAGCCCACTCTCCCCTCACTCTTCCTATTCCAGTCGGTTTTAGTGTAAGAAAAGGGGAAAAAGGGTAGAATTTTCGGATCTTGAAGAAACAAGGAGAAAGAGTCGATTTCTAGTGGGTTTTTATGGTGAAGCTTGAAGCAAATGGTTTTGTGGGAAGTTCTACCCGAAGAGGCTGCTAAGGTGAGTCTAGGACCCCTATTTTACACGTTTTTGACTGATTTTAGGGCTGGAACACATCTGAAACCATTTTGTTGTGTGGGGTGTTAAACCCGTATGTATGTGTATGTGTTTGTGTGATTTCGGGTGGTGGGTTTGATTCCGGGCTGTGTTGTGCTTGAATGTTGTCGTGAATGTGTTTCTAAGTCTTAGGATGGTTGGTTTAAGCTTAGACAGGTTAGAAAAGGGTCGGAGACCGAAATCTACAGTTCAGGTTCGAAGAGACTGCATTCTGCACCAGCTAGGGCTCTACGACTGGAAGTCCATGCGCCTGAATGGCAGGCGACCAGAGGCCATACGGCCGAAAGGCATGTGACTAAAGGTCATGCGACTGGAGGAAATGCGGCCAAAGGTCATGCGACCGGAGGAAATGCGGCCAAAGGTCATGTGACCGGAGGAAATACAGCCAAAGGTCATGCGACTGGAGGAAATGCGGTCAAAAGTCATGCGACTGAAGTCTATGTGCCTGAATGCCATGCGATTGAGTTTCATATGCATGGAAGTCATGCGACTGAAGGTCATGCGCTTGAAAGTTATGCGACTGAAGGCTATGCGACTGAGAGTCCATACGCCCCATAGTGCCCATGCGTCTGGAGACTGTCCATACGCCTAAGTGCCCATTCGCCCCATAGTGTCCATACGCCTAAGTGTTCTCATGCGCCTGGAAGGCCATGCGACTGAATAGTGCTCATACGCCCAAATAGGGCTCATGCGCCCGAAGAACTTAGTTATCTTTTCGATTTTCGGGGGAATGAGTAGATGTAGGCTTTGACTTGGGAGGTTCCCAAGATTTCATGTAAGTTGACTTTCAAGGTCATAGATGATATGATGTGCATCAATGATGTATGATTGATGCTTATGTGATGGTGTATGTGATGTATGATTGATGTATGATGGTATGTATCATGTATGCTATGTATGATTATTTTCCCGTGGCTTTACGTTGAATTTCAATGAATGAAATGAAAGTATTATGTAACATAAAGTGGAAGATAATGAAAAGAGGAATGTAAAGAATGAATGCATGCATTAATGAACGAAGGAAAGTAAAGTAAGTCTTGTAAGCATTGTATGTGGAAACACACCTAATGAAGGGTGTTAGTTCAACGGTGTGTGGGTTAGCTACCCCAGAAGGATGCACACTGGGGTCCGTCTTTATGACCGACCATTTGTATAGAACCTTTGTCGCTTACCCTAGTACTATGGTCAGACCACCGGACGTAATGTATTGGGGTCTATGATAGACCTCGGCCCAGTACACGCTTTATGCATGACGGTGGGGTATAGCACATGACAATGGTACAGCTGAATTTATCCTGGTACTGTGGTCAGGCCACCGGGCGTAATGTATGGGGGTCTATGATAGACCTCGGCCCAGTACCCACTTTATGCATGACGGTGGGGTAAAGTTCATGATTTTGGTATGGAATGTAAAGAAGTAAAGATGAGCGTACGAATGAAAGTAATTTATGAAAGTGAATGAAAGTGAATGATAATGACATACGATGAACAAACGGAAGTTAACGAATGAATGATGAAAATAATAATGATATTATCTAGTGTACGTATGATATGTGACCACATACAAAAGTAAAGAACGGTTTTAAATGGAATTAAAGTATGTTTTATTTTAAAACTAGAACTCACTAGCAACGCTAACTTTTATGTGTTTCTAGTTGGCAGGTAAAGGTTGCTGAGGATGACATGGGGCGGCTACTTGGCTTATTTTGGATGGCATTACCTTGTATATGTTTTTGCATTGTAATGGAAACAAACAATGTTTTGTAACGAATGTTTTATTAATTTGCAAAAGCATTATAATGAAATGCGAAAAAGTTATTTTAATGTTTCTGCTGCAGTATTTTATTAAAGTTTATGTAATTATATGTTTTATGTGCGATGATTGACCAACTGTAAGTGTCCTGGGAACGGGGCCTTACATACATTCTATCTAAAAAAATGGCCATCATTATCACCAATGAACCTGGTGATAACCTTACTGAAGTCTGCCTTTCAATGCGACTTGCAACCTGTCTAGTATTGGCCAAACGACACAATGTACTCTTTATCAACAAATTCTACCTTATGCTCCTTCCTTGTCAAATCTAAATTATACATATTCACCAAACCATGATTATGTGCTTTGATAAATCCATATACTTTAAAAGCTTCAGTCATTTCAATAGCTCTTAATTTTACATTGGCACGATAATCACAAACCTAAGTTTTCTTCAATTGACATGAGGCTTTGAATTAACATACAATGAGCCATTCACTTACCCGTAGGTATGCTAGACTTGTTACACAAAATTTACTTATGAGTAACAACACATTTCTTCTCTTCACTGTACCTAATTGGGTACTAAAATCGACATTCTCAGCATAGTCTTCGTACTTCCTCAAAGCTTCATCCCAGTTCTGGTACCCGTATCCAATCACAGGTTTATGTTTTATCAATATAATAGGAGTCCAATATCTAGATCCATTGAGGATTGGTATAGAGTGTTGCGCATGGAATCTGCTGAATTGAAATTTGGAATAAAAAGTTCAATATATATATATATATATAATATATATATATATATATAATATATATATATATATATATATATATATAACTACTAATATGAACAACACTTGGATACCTTCAATTTCAACACCGGTTAGAAATAAAGAATCATTCTCAATTTCAACTTTATTGAACTCAGTTGTCATTAAGAACATTTGTGTTATCTGCTTCCAACATAATTCAACTAATAAATAAAGTGTGTATATGCAAGAAGTTGTAATACATATACGTAAGACAACTCACATTACAATAAGCGTAACTATAAATGTGATGAACTCTTCACGTAGGTATACGTAAACTTATTTCAACAAACTACTAACAAATGTATCCATATATAAACACAGGGAACAAAACTATAACAAATACGTAAATAAAATAATTGATACGTATACATATATGTAAATGCTAAAAAAAGTTATACCAACAAGCTGATCTTTAACACCTTCAAGCTTAATTTTTCAAATTGTTCGATACATACCGATGGATATATATTGTAGTTTCATTATCCATTGTAATCACATCGCCAATAATATCAACAATATCAACATCATCAAGAGTTGGATTGTTTGTTTTAATGATTCGGTCGGGTGATTCATCTCTTCAGAACTAAACCAATCCATGGCTAACACTTGAAGATTAACTATCATAATTCGATAATTAATAACATAATCACATTTATGTATTCACTATAAGAATCGAACAAAAAAATCGAAAAGGATGAATGATGATGATGATTCCGAAGAAATCAACATTGTTGCAGAATTAAGAAACTAAAATAATTAGTTAGAGAAAAATATGTGATTAATTAAATGGTTGAATAATTCAATATTAAGTTTATGCCAAAATTACAAAAAGACCCTTATGTTTATATTAATTTTAAAAATTTCTGGTTGGTTAGAGATGGTTTTCATTTATAAACTTAGTTATATATATATAGGGGAGGGATCAAATGAGAACTAGCTTTTTTGTGAGAACTATAGTAACCAATCTCAACCACTAGTTCTCAATGGCAAAATTGTAATTAACAAAAATATTTAAAAAATTTATAAATAAAAAATAACATAAAAATAAAAAAAATAAAAACACAAAAATGTTCCCCAACTTTCCCTCTTTCATAAAAAATATAATTTTTTTTATAAAAAATAAAAAAATTCCCGTTTTTTAACGATATTCGTTTTACACATGTGTAAACAATGGATGTACGATTTTTTAGAAAAGTATATCAATATGGTAGGTGTTGGAAAGATAAAAAAATACTGAATTTTATGATGAATTTTTTTTGAAAAAAGTCGTGAAAAAAAGTTACGAACGTTTAAAAAAAGGGGGAAATGGCATGTGATTTGCATGTGATAAAAAATGAGTGGCTGAAATGGTTCCAAGAGTTTTCACAAAAAAAGGTGGTTCTCATTTGAACCCTCCCCTATATATATATATATAATATATATATTATATATATATATAGATATATATATATATATATATATATATATATATATAGGGGAGATATCAATGATAACTATTTTTTTTGTGAGAACTCTGGAAACAATTTCAACCACTAGTTTTTAATGGCAAAATTGTAATTAACAAAAACATATTTAAAAATTTATAAATAAAAAATAACATAAAATTAAAAAAATAAAAACACAAAAGTGTTCCCTAGTTTCCCTCTTTCATAAAAAATAAAAATTTATTAAAATAAAATAAAATCTTGTTTTTTTAACGAAATGCGTTTTATACATGTGTAATATAGGATTTACACATGTGTAATCCAGTACTACACATATTATAACTAGACTTACACATGTGTAAACAATGAATGTACGATTTTTTTATAGAAAAGTATATCAATATGGTAGGCGTTGCACAGATAATACTGAATTTTATGGTGAATTTTTTTTAAAAAATAATGTCGTGAAAAAAAGTTATGAACGTTTAAAAAAAAGATGGAAATAGCATGTGATTTGCATGTGATTAAAAATGAGTTATTGAGATTGCTTCTAAAGTTCTCACAAAAAAAGTGATTCTCATTTGAACCCTCCTCTCTCTCTATATATATATATATATAATATATATATATTATACATACATATATATATATATATTATATACATATATATACAACATCAAAATTAGATTTTTTTATTTTCTTCGATCTGTTCCTAATCTCAACTAATTTTATTCATCTATTCTTTAGATTTTTTTATTTAATCAAAACTCGATTCAATTTCATATAAAATAATTTCTTCTTCTAGATCTGTGTTTTATGATCAAAAGTCAATCTAATTTTAATATAAAATCAATTTAGTAAAAAGATAATTTAATATTGCATTTACTTTTATTTATTTATTCGAAAACTAGATATATTATATTTTCCATACATATTTTGTTTAAGTATTCATATTCAAAGTCTGAAACATCATTCTCTATATAATACAGCATTTTAAATCTTGAGAATCACTTTGATCTGCATAATTTTTTACTTTGTAATCTATACTATGTCTTCAAACAGGATCATGGATTTTAAAATTAATAGTAATATAATCATTTTTAATATGCGTTATATGTTAAAATATAATCACTATGTATATTGCTCTTGCGTTCTGTCTCTTTATTACTTGTGTTCTTAGTGTATTTACTTGTGTTAATCCAGTTCACAGTTTGATTAAGTTTAGTTACTCTCCTCTTTATGTTGTTGTGTTGTACTTGACCACCCTTCACCGGTCCTACAATGCGCCATGAGTCATGCCCTCAAGTCCAACCTCAAACATGCCCCCATGTTAAATTTGGCACACCTACATGTTTATCAATCAGATACAACAAAAGTATGTTCACTATCGGAGACATGGGTCATGCTCGAGGAGGCATGAGGGTGTGCCTTACCCTAACATGAGGGTGTGCCCCACCCTAACACGAAGCATGCCCCGATAGCTGACGTTTGTACGGGTCGACCAAGTATTATGTATGTTGTACTACACGAGGCCATGCCCAACAGTCTAGAAAGCCTATAAATTGTGGCTTATTTCCAACCTTTGGAAAACTTTAGAGGGCTAAAGTGCTAGTTTTTTGCTCTTGGGAATCCAACCTTTGAAGTCATTGGAAGGATTGAGAGGTCCATTCAACACATAGACGAATCTCATGATCAATTTATATCTTTCATGTTG